>QQSS02230035.1:0-10306 GCA_003687565.2 Craspedacusta sowerbii | reverse complement strand
TGGATGGATGGATGGATGGATGGATGGATGGATGGATGGATGGATGGATGGATGGATGGATGGATAAATGGATAGATGGATGGATGGGTGGACAGACGGACGGACGGACGGACGCACGGACGGAAAGATGGATTGATGGATGGATGGGTGGACGGACGGACGAACAGAGCGAAATATTTGTTTCTGCATAGATGCAAGGTTGGGAATTTGTGTGTGCGTTTCTCTATGAGAAATTCGCTTTTTAATCGTGCCTTGTGTTTCTCATGTCAGAATCATGGTGGCGACTGTTGTCTTCCAACTGCTAATGGTCGGCGTCTTGTTCCTGAAGAACATGTACACTGCTCCATCCTTGCTCGTCCTTTTACTCATCGCCACTATTATCTATTGGGTGTTCATTCAGAAGAAGTTTTCTAGACTCAGTGAGCACTTAGCTCTTTCCGAGTGCGATGCCAGTGATGCCGATAGCCAATTCTTAAGAGTAAGTATTCATTTCAATGGTCATCTGTCGTCGATTCAAGTTGATCATTCTTTTTGTGAAGCAATTCGCACTCGAATAGGCCGTGGAGTTTGTCTACATTAATGCTACTCTTTAGAACATTAATGCTACTCTTGAGAACAGTACTGCTATTCTTGAGAGCATTAATGCTACTCTCGATTTTGCGCATTTTTTTAATGCTGGCTCCGGATCCGCTGAAGCCTAATAACCCCCCGTTTGTTTTTAAAACTTTATTTTTAGGATATCGAAAACTCGTATATTCGCAATCGATCTGTGCCTGGCGTACAGGAGCTCAGTACAGACCACTTGGTGCCGTTCACTGTTCATCCTGACGCGTTCGTACCGAGCGTTGGTGGCATGGTCGAAGAGGCCGAACAAGATGTCGGCGAGAATTCGTCTTTGCTGTCCAGCACCAGAGGGCTGGATAGGTTTCGATGAGTGAGCGCGAGACATTGTCTTAGGTTTGAGCGCGGAAAGTGGCAGTCTTGTTATAGATTGCGTTTATTCCTTAGGGCGTGGCGAAATCGGGTGGGTGGGGGGTGTCGAGGGTTTAGTCTTAGCTCAGATCCAGCCAAGATGAAATTCTGGCCGCTCAGCATTATTATGGCTTTAAAATTCATTTTGTCGCGTTCAAAAACTGTAAGCAAGAGTGTGCGCCTCTGAAGGCGATAAGTAATCCAGATGGCAGTCGATTGCTCTTGCGGTGAAGTAGTTCGGGACTATGCAAAGGCGTCTATAGAAACTGGTATTTCATGAGCTGATATGTAGCAGCACCAATACTTACTGTGACTAAAGCATGGGGCACAGTAGCAATGGTCGCTCATTATGAAATCGTTAATGTAAAGCTGCGAATTAGCTTTGCACAGCAACATGGAATTGGAATGTTTGGTAAGAATTCTTGAAATGGTAATCTGATGTAGACCCAAGTAGCCAGCCATTGATTCGTGTCTTTCTGAGGTGCGTTTGCGAGACCGTTTATAGGAAGCTGTCTTAGTCTACACCTCTGAGAATGCATGTGCTATGCTTCGGTAGGGTAAGGGATCTGGAAAGCTTATGTACGTCTTACGGCTCCAAGAAACACACTGATTGTTGCTTCCGATAAACATTGGTACTGTACAGTCCAGTTGTGGCACAATCGTTGACATATACTTGATGATTACGGTTGGCTCCAGTATTCCGTGTTTAATGCTGTTCCTTTTTTCTTTACCAAGCCTTTAACTCCTAATATAATGTAGTCTTACTAATATAATATAAGGGGCGACATATTCTCACTCTGTATGTTCTTCATACAAACACGGTTATTGTTCACACTCAGCTTTCTATTCACTTGAAGTACTAGGATAACTTTTGTAGTCCGAGTTTTGTGTCTTTTGTCCAGCCTTGTTTCTTTCTAGTTGGTCGCGCTGGTCTTTCATTGTTTGGAAATTATCGTGTTGCTGAGTCAGCAACGTGACGCTCTTGTATAGGTTCCTCCGAAGCATCAGCAAAACAGTTGTGTTTGTTGAGGCTAATTTTTTCTTAGTCTCGCATTTATGATTACCTGAATTTTATTTATTACTTTCACGACTTTCATAATTCGTTTCAAGCTTTGTAGCACCATAGTCGATACAATTTTGCATTTGCAGCAGTGGATAGCGCATATTGCATAATGGTATGTGATGGGTAGTGTGGGTACGTGATAGTGGTAGATAATAGTAATGGATAGTAGTGGACAGTTCGTACCCTTGTCCTTTTGAGGGGTGAATTAGCAGTTTCTTGCAATTAATGATGAAAATGTACCGTTTGGGTTGCTGTGTTTTGGCGAGCAGGTTTGCAGGAGACTGGGCTCTGCATAATTGGAGAGTATCTTTGCATAATTGTTCATCCTGAAATAAAACCCTCTGTTGGCGATTGTTTTCTAGAGCGAGGGTTTGACTTCCATTCATTGTCGACATTCGACCGCAGACTTTCCTGTACATGCTCCATTCGTTGCCCGTGTTTTCTTCCCTATGTTTTTAGTCTCTATTCCGAAACTTTTGCAATTGCCTGTCTTGAGATTATCGCGTTTGTTAATAGTAGTTGAAGTTTTTCATTCATCATCATCAGAAATGCTGAGTATTTTGAAATTGGGAATCTATTTTTGGGTTGATATTTGTGCCTATTTATAGTGATCGAAAGATTTAAAAAAAGTTGATAATAGTCGCCATTCGACGAGTCTATCGTGTATCATCAGAAACAGGAAATTATTAACAAGAAGAGGCATATGGCATGCATAGGAATTTTTACAAGCAGTTTATACCTCCATTAGTCATATCTGGCAATTTAAAGCTTAAGTTATGTATAAAGTCAGTAAATTGCAAAGTTCAGTTATTTCCAATGGGTTGTAACAGTTGTTGAATTACGAAGAAGGTTCTTTATTTCATTCCTGAAAGTGATCAGGGCTTTACTTTCTTCGGCAGCAGTGCAGTTTATCCTGTTCCATAGGTTAGGGCCTCTGATGGAGATGCTAAACTTTACCAGAAGCTTCCTTGTAGCCGACTTCTGAAAAGAGGCAATTATAGCGACGATTAATTGAGCGAAAATATGATGAAAAGACAGCAGGTAACAGATTCTGCTAATGTTCATTAACAAAAGTAGGGCTTTGTAGAATATTTAACTTGTATTCATTTAATATTTTAATAGATATCATCAGGAGTCTTGAATGGGCTGTTCTATCAGCACGCAATGTATCTTTAACTGCTCGTATTTGTAATCTATGTAACTTAGTTTATTTTTTATTAGTGCTGGTCCAGGCCTCGTACGCAAATGAATTACATTGATGAAAAAACGCAGAATACAGACTTTCAGAAGTTTATTGCCTTGGATATCATACGAGTATTTTTTTTTTTATACCTTAGACTCAAATCAACGTAATATGGCTTCTCCAGGATCAGCTTTCAACAAGAATGATACCTGAAAATTTTGTATGATAAACACGTTTAATAGAAGCTCCACTTAATGATAGATTCGGTAATGCACGTGGCAAGATATCAAGCTCCTTGTATCTTGCAAATTTGATATTTAGTCTTCTTCATATTTAAGGACAGGCGGTTTGCATGAAACCATCGTCCTATTTGTTGCAGTTGCTCACTTGTAGTGGAAAACAGGCCACCGATGCTATCATGTGAGAAAAACAGTTAAGTATCGTCTGCAAGCATGACAACCTGTGGCTGCTGAACAGAATTTACAAGATCATGTACTTAAAGCCTGAACAGCACTCGGCCTAGTGCAGTTTCTTGTGGAACACCGCATGTGATAGGGAGAATATTTCAGGTCAATTTATTGAACTCTACATGTTGTCTTCAGCCCTTCAAATAAGTCCTGAACAATGAGATGCTAGATGCTCAGGGTCCATACCATGCCGTTTTGTTTAATAAGTGTCGAAGGCCATAGCAATGTCAAGAAAGACACCTCTGATGTATTGTTTAAGCTCCATTGCCACTCTAGTATACCGAATCATACAGAGCAAAGTTTTCTAAACCCAAACTGCTTTGGATAAATTATTCCTTTTGCTTCCATGTAGGTAGAAAATTCAATCTGAATTATCTTCTCCAGGACATTAGAAAACACTGATAGAATTGAGATGGATCGATATTTAATGATATCATAAGATATCAGAGGAGAGATGTAATGATGTAAGATATTGTAACATATCAGTGCAGAGGCCTACATTTGGCTTTGCCAACTAGAGTATTAAAACTGGATGTTCTTGCATCTTTCGAACGTAGGTACTGGCACTTGGATAAACAACTGACGGATGACAAGCGACCTTTAGCTTCTTCGTCGATGAAGTTGATTGCGCTCGCCTATGCAGAGTATAGAGGTAGCAGGCCTCCACGTGCTTTGACTCGTGCCATCAGTAGGCTACAATACCGTACTGATATCGTGATTCACGAGCCAGACTAGGGATCGGGTGTTGTCATCATGGACAAGGATATGTACGTCAAGCTTCTCAAGGAGGCTTCAGTCTCCGATACAGCTAAGTTTGCAAGGGTTAGCGAGGAACGGCCAAAAACACGAGGCCGCCCACCAAAATTTTATCGCCCACTGCTAGAACGTGAGAAAGAGCAGTCAAAAAGATTTTGCCCAAACCAGTCGCAAAACTTGTCTCTAGTAAAGGTGGTCGTCTTGCACACTTTCGTGGCCTGCTGAAGACACACAAAAAGGATGAAGCCTATACTTGAGACCTATACTTTCCGCAGCTGAGGCCTATTCTTTCCGCAACTGGAACATGCAACTTAAAATTGGCGGAATGGCTAGACAAGTTGTTGAAACCACCAGCTTCAACTGAGTACGTAATAAGAGCCATTCTTGATTTCGTTGAGAGCGAACTATCTGGGATAGTACTAGTGTCGTACCATGCCACGTCACTTTTCACAAGTGTGCCAGTAAATGAGACGATAGAAGTCCTTGTAGACAAAGCTTTTCAAGACGATCGGTTAAATAAAACTCATAAACTTACCATCTCTCGAGCTGACTTGCGCAAGCTACTCCAGTTGTCGGTAAAGGACCAACTCTTTACATTTGACGGTGCTTTGTACGTGCAACATGATGGAGTTAGCATGGGATCACTCCTTGGCCTACTGATGACAAATACAATCATGTGCCACTTGGAGGAGAAGCTAAGCAACGCCGGCAAACTTCCCGAGTTTTACAGACGCTTTGCCGATGACACCTTGACAATAATGCCTAGCAAAATTGCGACCGAGAATTTCCTCAGTGAGCTTAACGGTCTTCATTCGTCGCTGTCCTTTACAGCAGAAGTGGAAAAGAACAATGGTATCTCATTCTGTGGCGCTTGGATAAACACAGAAAAAAGGATACTTTCTACATCTGCTTTTCATAAGCCGACGGAAATCTGTCTCCTATTGCACTTGCAGAGTCATACGGATGTTCGGTACAAGAAATGTTTAATAAAGTCAATGCTGTACAGAGCGTATCGTTTGAGTAGCGACTGGTCCACCTTTAACGAGGAAGTTGAACATTTGCGCACAACGTTTCTGAAGTTTGCCTACCCGTCAGCTTTGTTGGACCGGATTGTATTTGACTTTGTCGAAAAGTGCATTACCCGCCAAAGTAACTTGGATGACAGTTTCGCAAATGAGATCGTGCGATTCATTATGCCTTATAAGGATGAAAAGAGTGCGCGCAACCTAAAGCACCCGTCTAAATGATCTGTCATGTAAAGTACGGGTACAAATTCAGCCAATTTTCACCAGCAGAAAAATTGGCAAAAGTTTAAGACCAAAGAAAGCGAAGCCAAAGATTGTGAGTAAACAATGCGTTGTTTACAAATTTCTATGTGGCCAGTGGGACGCTGGCTATATTGGCATGACAACCCGCCACCTGCACCAACGCATCGAGGAACACAAGCAACAGTCAAGCTCAATCGCTCAACACTTGGCTACTCATCTATTACCTTTCAATTTCGATTTTCACGCCGGCTTCGCAACTCTGCGCAGGTGTCGCTCCAAGTGGGAGAGCCTGTTAATTGAGAGCTTGATTATCGCGCACCTTAAATTCGCCAACTCACGTAACGGACAGTCAGACTCGATTAAGTTGAAGCTGTTATAGCTCGACTTCGAAGATGTGACTCTGGCGATGAGTGCTCTGCTTGTTTTTGTTTTTCGTTTTTTGTATTCTTGTTCGCTTAGTCTGAAGATTGTCCAAGAAGGGACCGAAACGTCACGAAAATTATTAGCTTTATTCTTTTCCTTGAAGATTTACCCGTCGAGGGTCCCAATTTCTTCCCTAAAGCATAAGATATGAAGAAATGCAATTCCGTCTTGACGTTGTTATAAAACGAGAAAAATTGTACATAGAGAAGAAAAGTTGTGCGACAAGAATACGATCAGTACAATAGGTCTGTATCGTCTACAAAGCAATACTGCTCCACTCGGGACACGCGGGACAGCTCAAGCAATTCTCAAGCGATAGAAATTTTCTATGAAATAAAAAACAACAATTATTCAAAGGCAATATATAGGCAATATAATTATATAAAGGCAATAAGTATCCGGGTTGTGCATCCGCGGCCCCAGTGACCTTCGTGTCCTTTCGCATGATGATTTCCGCGGAGCAGTAAGACGTTTGTATCCGCATGGATGGATTACGACCTGCAGCTGCTAGAGGTACCTGTAGCCTTTCTTCGTTGCATGTATTTAATTGCCGTTGCATATACTTTATTTTGCTCGCGTGCAAAAAGTGGAGGTCAAGAACTTGATGCTGTTGCCAACGTTTTGTAATAAAATCTGGGGATATCTGTTGGCTTGAAGGACTCTAGGAAGTAAATTTAGCGAAGTAAGAATTTGCAAGGAAATCTGTAAGCCGTATGTGTGTTCACGCCTCCAGTGACGTCGAAGAAATGTGAAGATTATGCTAAGGATCTTAATTTAAATCAAGCTCGTATGATTTAACCAGCTTTATTTTGATTTTGGATCAATAATAATCAGGATTTTTTCTGTGAATTTATGTAACTTGAAAATAGCTTTTTTTTGTGTATTCATGTAATTAGAAAGAGCTAATCTTGTTTTCTTCAATTAATCTAATTGTCTAACATTTTTTTAAACATTATTTTTTTGTTTTGTGACTTGCTGGCTTTGGTTTAATAATTTCTTCTTTGGTTTTCAAAGTCAAATTATATGTGGCTGAGCTCTGCTGTTTGTTGTTGCATAGAACTAAGCACATGATGAAGTTGCTGGAAATAAAGCCTTCCAATTTGATTCTTTGTGTTTAAGTCGATTTTTTATTACTTGCAATACATACCTTACTGTCATAAGTCATTCAGGCAATTCATGTTTTGTGAGTAATTCTCATATCTCTAGTATTTACACTGCATGACAAGCAAGATTAGGAGTTAATTATTTCTTACATACTGATGGGGTCTGCAAACATGAAGTTGTGGTCTTGTGCCTTTCTGGTCTCCAAGCTCCAGACTTGCCACAGTTCATACAAATTAGAGCTGTTGTAGCTTCTGACAGGAAGTTTGATTGATATAAAAATAAGTTGCATAGGCCTGTTTGTAATTAAAAGTAATAGAGTATGTAAGGGATTTTTTAAAACCTAACTTTAATGCAGTAGTAGGTTTTGAATGGGTATTTGGTGTAACTTGTTTATGAAAAGATGAAACTTCTAGTGTAATATAAAGATACTATGAAACTGGTTTTGTGTCAAGGGTGTGGATTTTTATTCAAGTTTGGTGGTGTTGCATGTATTCTTTAATGCATGCATGTAATTTAATGATCTAGCAGAAGTTTAGTTGAGGATTGTTCAAATCCTATTCCTACATGTTCTCTGCTGACTGCACAAATTTTTAAGATGCTCAGTAGTAACGAATGGCGTAAAAGTTATCTATATCACACCTGATAGTTCAAATAATAACCTGCAAAGGCTGGTGTCCGTTGCACAAGTTCTGTAAAAGTTTCTGATTTATGTCAGATCAGTTGTCAATTGTTTTAAGAGCAGCTATAACTAAGTATGTGCTACCTATGAGAGTACGATTTGATTACACACTATGTCTGCCATAGCACTTGTTCTTCCCTGCTGTTTGTAGTGAATGTGCAAGCAAGAGACAGCTTAGTACGACCGTAAGCATTAGCAAATCTGTCAATGGTACAAGATTCGGATGCCAAGATTTTATAATGCCATGGACTGTTCTAGAAGTCCAAGGTACATTGTATGATTCTCTTCATCAAGCAATGGCCTTGCGCTGTACTACTGGGATTCCCAACGGTATCGTACCATCCTTATGGAATCCCCTTTTAGATGGTACCATATCTTGGAAGTCCTTTCCGGGCATCGTACTGAACACTGTTTTCTCTGACTGGACTACCTTTTTGAATGTGGAACCTACACAATCCTTTGAAACTGCATTGACCGGAATAGTGCTTACTTTTAAAAAGTCTGTTTCATATCCATCATCACACAGGTCGCAGGTATAGAACTCAACTAAGGCTTGGGCTTAGTGCTCTCCTTTCACATCAATATCTGCAGAATTTTGCAGATATTAAGGTCCCCAATGTTTTTATTTCATACGGCGGCATTGTGAATATGCGTCACTGCTGCTCAAGGGCAGTGCTTTTCCAACCAACCTACCACCCTACTTGACACAGTTTCTGGCCTATTAGGGCTTGCGGGGTCTGATGTTTGTGCCGATGTACTACGGAAAGTTATTTATGTATATATTATGTATGTATATAGTACAGTAGTATGTATGTAGTATGTTTACAGAAATTTTGTCTTCTTGTTGTTGCTAGTGTTGTTGTTGTTGTTCGAAGCCTTACACCCACTGGTAAAAAACGTTGATGATTTCTGTATGTAATAATCAACGTTACTTAAACCCTGCAAATTTTGTAAATGTGAGACTCTGATGTAATATTTGGAGATAAAGCATCAGATATAAGAAGTCTTCCACAAAAATCACAATGTTTCTGTCTTTCCGCAGTCAGCGACAAAAAATCTCATTAAACCATCTCAACTCATCCAGCTAAGTGTAATCGGGAATAGGGTTTCCCACGTCTGATGTTTGAGGGCTTTCTGGTTGGAAAATGCTTGAGTAGTTAACAGTCTACTATAAGCTGCACTGCTATCAAAATTTTATCCACGTTTGGAGGTCTAGTGTATCTTCTTCCACCTCGCTGGTATTTGTTGTTGCTATAACGGTAACGTGCGCACCAATCGACTTCCGAGGCGAGTAGTTCGCTCTTCGTTTAGTCTGTTACTACGGGTGGACCTGAATACTGTCCAAACACGTGAAGGGCGGATGCGACATCTGTTATATAAATGGCTTCTTCTCTGCTTTGTTAAGGCTGCTAATGATGCTTGGAATATTTCAGGGTCGTGGTTGTACTTCCCGACTGATTGGCTGATGAATCTCGCATTTCCCGAATAATAGAGTCCTGTTTAAGATTGACACGAGCTGAAGGAAGCAGAAGAGGTTTTGTCCATAATGGCGACAGGATCAAAAGTGACAGGGTCGGAAATGCTGACTGCTTGTGGTGAAAACTAGATCGTCTGCAACAGGACCGCTCTTTCCACCTGTGATCCTGGCGCGCAGTCCAACTTTGAACAATCGATCTTTCATCAATGGGTCAAATTTCGGAATGCGATGCCACAATGATATACGGTAGTTCTGAGCAACAAGATGGCGGTGTTTGCAAGATCCGCCTGAGAGGTAGCGGCGACTGAGAAAGGAGCAGAAATCCACAGCCTCAGCCGCTCATCACGAATCACAAAACAAAGCCAGGCACCTGCACCGAAAATATTCTAGATTCCGGATTTTATATTTTCCTAACTTCCTAAGCGCGTAGAGGCGTTAAGTTCGGCTAACAATTATGACTTGCGTTGCTTTTCTGTGCTACCAAATCTGCGTGGGCTTCCACCCAATTCTGAATGCGTATAGGTTTTATCAGCTATTTTAGCGCTGGAAACCTTCAAAATATGTGATCTTGGGGTTAGGAGCAATTGTCTCAACCAGCTAAGCCAAAATATTAAACATCAGGATCAATGTCACTTCAAGAGAAAGATTTTGGCAGTATTCGCAGCGCTTCCTTGGCTTTTAGTAGCATTTTTATTTGAGTATGTTCAATTGTTCGAAAGCAGTTTAGTGGTGCAGAGTTTTGTGCACATGGCAGATTGCCGATGGTCTAGTCAGAACATGTCGAAGTTTAGAAGCGTTGCTCTCTTTTTC
This sequence comes from Craspedacusta sowerbii, assembly GCA_003687565.2. NCBI lineage: Eukaryota > Metazoa > Cnidaria > Hydrozoa > Limnomedusae > Olindiidae > Craspedacusta > Craspedacusta sowerbii. The sequence continues at coordinate 104 of QQSS02230035.1, read as the reverse complement.
CGAATATGTGGAGTTCTTGAGTTAAGCCATACATACATGCATACATGCATACATACATGCATACATACATACATACATACATACATACATACATACATACATAC
>QQSS02230013.1:0-10308 GCA_003687565.2 Craspedacusta sowerbii | reverse complement strand
CCCCACAACATCGCCGAATCATCCAGCAGAGACAGGCATGCGCATTAAGCAAGAGGCAGCCGAGTACTTACGATACGAGATGGGCCACGGGGCGGGGTACCTCAGGCTTACAAGCTCCCAAATTAACACCTGCCATTTGCTTGTCTCAGTGCCGATTCTGCTTTCGAAATTGACGTTCTCAGAGGAGCAGATTTCTACTTGTCGCTCGGCAACAGCACCGTGATCAGAGGACCCGGTCCGACTGCAGTGGACTCGAAACTCAGCTTCTTGCTATCAGGTCCTACAAATATTCCCCCTCAGTCAAATGAGTCCATGACTTTAGTATCAAGTTGTTTTAAAGTCTTCGCTGACCCATATGCTGACATCCAGAATCTCGCTTCAGCCTACTGGGATCTAGAGACCAATGGAGTTCATGATAACCCGAAGGAAGAAACGTTCAACGTCCAAACCTATTGAGCCGATATAATCACGCACGATCCTGATGGGAAGTACACCGCCCGATTGCCGTGGAAGGAAGAACACGAGCCTCTTCCTTGCAATCTTGTTGTGGCCAAAGCCCGAACCCAATCCATGGTACAAAGTCTAGACCAAGCAACACTTCAACTATACGACAATATCGTCAAAGATCAGTTGGAAAGGCAGTTCATCGAAAGAGTTGAGTCTGATAACCAAGAGGAAGGCCACTACATCCCTCATCATCCTGTTTACAAGGAAAGTGCAACAACTCCACTCCGAATTGTATTCGACTGCAGCTGCTCACAAAAAGGTAATCCTAGTTTGAACGATTGCCTTGAGGCAAGTACTCCTCTGCTTAATTATATTGTTTCTATTTTAGTACGCTTTTGCTCTCAGAAAACAGCATTTTACAGTGATATCGAGAAAGCCTTCAGGAACTTATGACTTCATGAAGATGACCGCCCTTACACGAAGTTCCTCTGGCAACGCGAACCGTCCAATCCAGAAAGCGACTTCTCGACTTACAGATTCAGATCAGTTCTGTTTGGTTCCAGAAGCTCTCCTTTCATCTTGAACGCAGTACTCAAGAAACACTTGCAGGGATACCCAAGCGACGTAGCCAACGATATCAACAAAAATATTTACGTAGACAACCTAGTAAGCGGAGTCACTTCAAAATCGACCGACGAGGCTTCACAACTCGCTGCACGCTACTTGACAAAGCAATCATGCAGAAAGCTGGTTTTACTCTACGAGCATGGAGTGAAAATGACCCAATTCTGCGAAGGACAATAGCAGTTAATGACATGGGAGCCAACAAACCAACCATCAATGTCCTCGGGATGAAATGGGACACGACAACTGATTGTCTGACCTTTTCACCCCAGTATGGCCAACCACAAACTACTGTCACAAAACGGGTTATTCTTCGATTGGCGTCTTCACTATTTGATCCATTAGGCTTTTTATCCCCGGTTCATATAAAAGCAAGAATTATGTTGCAGCGATTATGGCTTAACAAAAGCGATTTGGACGATCCTATTAGCGGGACATTAACAGAACAATGAAACATTTTCTTTAACGAGTTATGCTCAGCACGGGACATGCGCGTGACCCGGCATTGCTTTCACGCCTCATTTAGCAGCCCAGTAGAACTGCACGTGTTTTGTGACGCTAGCGATAAAGCCTACGGTGCAGCGGCATATCTTAAATATCATTCCAACGTATCATTGGTGATTGCAAAGTCACGTGTAGCGCCGGTTAAGGCAATCACTCTGGCACGTTTGGAATTAATGGCTGCACTAATTGGAGTCCCTCTTAAAGAATCGTTCTTACGACTAGTAAAAACCGTCCTTTGGACTGACAGCCAAATAACCTTGCACTGGATTTTGTGCTCTAAGAAGTTGCCGATTTTTATTTCCAACCGCGTTAAGGAAATTCGGCAAGCCAATGTAGAAGGTTTTAAATATTAGAGAGGTTGCGATTCGCACTTTGAGGTGGACGACGGAACGATAAGCGTTCTGGTTGTGTCGTGGCATCCCCTCGGTCCACCTCATCGAGGACGACGCTAGCAGAGAGCTTTTACCGTCGTCCTCGATGAGGTGGACCGAGGCAGTGGAAGAGAGCTTTTAACGTCTGAATACTAACCTTACATGGTGCAGCAGTAATTAGGGCTTGCGTTCAAAAATATGCACTTATTACCTTCGGCTAGTATAAATGTGAGACACGTATCAAGCCATGAATCATACAAAAAGGCACACTTGCACTCTGAATGCTTGTGATCTTGCTCGTGTTTACAGAGCCACAGCTTCCTGATTTAGTTTCTTGTAAGTATGTAATTCGTATCTGATACATTTTTACTGATTCAGAAGTTCTTTCCATGATGATATTTCTGAGATGCGCTGGGTCTTGTTGTACTGGATCTTGTAGCACTGGCAGCTTCGTTGCGCAACGTCATCTCCATATCACACCATAACACTCTCCTCCCGACATAAAACATGATGAGCCGTATCTAGGGGTGCAGAATGTTATTAACTCCACTAGATTTTCCTCTTTAGAGAAGTTTTCTTCTGGTAACAACCTGGGTCACCCGCTTCCTCTCAAGAAGCCGAAAAGAAGTGCCTAGCGTGATTTCCGCAGAAGAACTACATCAAGCCGAACGACTTTGGACCAGCCCCATCCAAAGACAGTATTTTCCTCGCGATCTACTGGGCCATGCGACAACGCTAGCTCGACAACTGAGACTTTTCGTTGATAAGGATGATATCCTTCGCGCCCGCCATCGCATGGAGAACGCAGCATTATCATACCACACGAAGTAACCATCCTACTTCTGACCAAAGATGAAAGCACACTCTTCAGCACGCTGGAATCTCCATTACTCTAGCAACAATTCAAGTTACACATTGGATACCAAAGTTACGACAAAGAGTTAAGGCAGTCCTCCGCAAATGCGTTACATGCCTGAGAGTTTTTTTTTTTCAAGAAATTTATTCGCCATTGAAAAACACAAACGTAAACAATATACAGCAACCTAGCAATACTCGGAGAGTTGTCAATAGTCCAAATGCAATTATTTCAGCTGGGTATGGCATGGCTCTCCCAGAAGGCCATGAGGGCCTTTTCATGGAGTGCCATCTCAATATCTTTTTACATTAAATGGTAATTGTATTCTCTTTGTGATTCAACGGTTGGCGGAAGGTGTTGAGGTGGCGTTTCTGAATTTCGGAAGTTCTAAGTGGAACAATCAGCTCTTTCGTCCTTAGTTGACAGGATCTTATGTTTCTCTTGGAATATTTACGTCAAGGAAGGAACAATGGAATGAATAGTGACCCCCATAAATGCAATCCTTGTGGAAAAGAAAAAAATGTCAAGTAAATTAATCGATTATTCATCAATCAAATACATGTTGCAAATGATGAATGATAAAACTCAACGTCCATGGCTAGCTAGCACTTTGATGGAAGACATTTTACATGGAAATTGCTGATTCTGTACTTAAGTAGTCATATATCATCGAATATATCGGTATAAAAATTATTACTTATGATCATTAGCTCATACGCGAATAACCCGGCATTATCTAAAAACATGACCTTCTAATTCAACTCTGCAAAAAGATTTTCTTAGGTGGCAACAGATAAATATACTCCATTTATGCATGGCTTGGTCTTGGTCGTCGCCTTCTAGTCTTGGTCAAATGCTCTCATGCGATGTGCTGTGCACAGAACACTGGCGTTTACAGACGCCAAACCATACCAAGCTTCAAATTAGGTGACTAGAATGTGACCACCGATTAATTAAAAGACGAATGGCCGAAGATAGAAGAGTTAGGATGTGACGGCCACCATTACCCAATGAGTGCTTATTCCTCATGCAATGCTCGCTGTATCTTGTAGGGGGATCAACGAGTTAAAGGGGATCATAAGAGTGAAATACCCCATGAAATATTTATGTATGGAGGTTTTCCTTTCTTTGGTAAGGTTTTCTATAGGACCTTCGTTAAATATTAAACATGCACTGCCCGTTAATAAAGGTTGAAGTGACTCAAAGAGCAGGTTGAGTTTTTCCTTGCTTGTTGCCGTGGAATGTCGGACAATAAATACATTTGGAGGTAGGCAAGAGTGGAGATGCACGCTTAGTTTCCAAATCTGGGCAGTCAGCTTGCTGTCTGCGAATACTTCCAAAATATTGGAGTTCCAAATTGGAAGAAATGAGATCGCAGATAACGATCACTTTGGGCTAAGCGATGACAAGGCTTGCGGGATCTTCTGTTGAGATAGCAGTAACGGCCTTAGAAGTCTCCTTCTATCCTAAACAAGTGCCGTGTTTATAGTTTGTTGTCAACTTACCTCCTCTGACCCAAGAGGACATAATGATGACGAGGAGAGCGGTTGTAATAGCTTCAATTACCAAGTAGTTAATTTGTGAAGAGGCGAAAGGAATATTGGACTTTGTAGTGGCTAGTGAAGGAATGCAGCCGATAACACTATTTCTAACTCTTATAATGGCAACAGGTAAGTTGTCAGAACTTGATTGACACTTGAGATTATATAGCTGCGAAAGTAAGTCACTCTCACGATTCCAACACCACATCATGCTTTATATCATGGATTATGAAAAACTTATAGTATTTTGCGGCTCTTCTTCTGTTTTAAAACATTTTGATTCTGTTTATAAACATGCTCCAGCTTCTTTTTCCAATGCTTGTATCAAATAATATTGAGAAGCATTGAAAGTATTTCTTAAAATCCTTTGCCCTCACTTGCTATCCTCTCCTGTTGGCATAAAAAGGGTGCGCATCTAATAAAACCTCTGCTTAATGTGTACCTTATACTGTCTATGACCGGTGGCTATTCGCAAGAATTTTCTGAAATTTCTCCTCCGAATTGATTATTATTGCGAATTATATTTTTAGCTGAATCTATTGGAAAGATAACCTTCGACAAGCAACTTTTTCAGTTTTCTTTAGACGAAAACGCTGTATCAGGTAAGGGGGCACTTTCTTAATTGAACAGATAATTAATTGGTTTCATTTATGTCCAAGCACTAAAAAAACAAATAAATTCAGGTTTTCTCATTTCGCTTTAATGACGTTGAATCCTCGTCCCATATGAACCAGAAATTTCGGCATAGTTCATAAGAGTTGACTCATGATCCTATACATCACCGAATTCTTCACATAGATGGACCAACACATTATTTAAATTATGATCTAGATCTAGAAGGAAGCGCTCGGCATGCGAGGAATGGGATTTGTTGACGATGTTTTGATGAGGGCGGTCTTCTGATTGCCTGCAAGTTTATCTCATTTGCTTACGATACCCTATCAATTATCCAATCCCATCGATGATTTATCCCCGTCGAGTCACGATTGAATTCCAAGCTATCAGAGAAATATCAGATATGAATTGTCATAATTAATTAAAAGAAACAAGCTTGATCTATCTCAGATCACTTCCTTAATTTAGTAACATACATTAATTGCAATTTAAAAAAGGAAGAAAAGCAACCTCCCCCCACTAAGACAACCTGTTGGGAGAGAAAACCTGTTATAGGCAACACGATATCCACGAAGTGCAAGTCCCCGTTTATTGAAAATCAATCCCAGTCATCCCAAACAAAGCTTATAGAAAGGTTTTACTAAGTTTTTCCACCGACCAAACTGCGAATAGCATTGTGAGGCAAGATGTTATCTTAGATTTGTAAGAGTTTCAACATTAAAAACGCTACGTTCTGATCCATGAGCAGATGGAGCTGTAGCAGTCTTGAAACTAGCCAAGAATTTAACGAAACTTTTCACTTCGAGATCAACTATCGTAGTGAACTAGGCGAGAGAGTTGCATTGCAATTCATTAGCATTCTGTTGGTTCGTTTAGGCGTCCATCAGAATGGACAAAAGCTTTAAATGAAGGAAGGTGGGACACAGGGCTGACCACTATAGGCCTGGCGAGAATTTCACGACTTTCAAAACAGTCGTTCACCGAATATTCAGTTTATAGGTTACATTTCAGGAATTAGAGCAAGAGAAAGGCTTTAGTTGTTCGTAGCCAATCATGAAGCATGAGGTTGACGCAATACGAATGTTCACATTATCCAAATATGGCCGGAATGACTGCTTGTGTCTTTTAATCTCGTCATCGCTTTTCACGGGTCGTTGGGAAGTCTCCGTGGCTTGAACCTCCCCTGTGCCTATTGGGATGGTGTTGTTATGGTGGTGGGCTTATTACCACGAAACATTGCAAGAGAGGGATGTGAATAATTATTGATATCGTTAAATGAAAATTTAGTAATCTCAATTCGAGGGATTTCTATCATGAATTTGTCTGCTTAAGTGCTGCGGCAAGTTTCCGGTGCATTTGGCCCGTTTTTGCAGGCTGGTTAAAATTGCTTTCTAGATTTACATAATGACCTCTGTATTTTCTTGTGGAGTATGGTGATTTCTCCAAGGATTTCTATTCAAATTCGTTAATCTTCTAATTAAACTATATCCTGTTACAGTTGCGCAAGAAGCTTGGAGTTGAGATACGGAATAATCGCCAGATTTCCATGAAAAACCGAGCAGCAGATTTCTCGGGAGTGTTCTCGCCAATTTTTTCGTGTGCCAAGTAACGAATTATCTTCCTGTGTGCCAAAAAAAAAAACAGTTTATCGAAAGCCCAAATAATAATGAGTTTTTCATAGGATAATATCGTGACCTAAGGCATGCTTTATTATACGGTCAGACATAACTGTAAGGTCTTTTTTTGGCATTTGGAAACAGCGGGATTAAGTTTCTCAGCTCAACTAATTGTAATGTTTTGCAAGTGCAGTGGTCAAATTTTATTGGCCCGTCTTATGCACGCAATTATTTCGTAATATGAATTATAAAATCATTACATCATATATATATATATACATATAAATTAATAGTCAACCAAAGTTGCTTTTTTTTAGGTTCTGTTGTCGGTACATTACGTTCTACTCTATTTGGTGCAAGCGATAGAGTGTTGTATCGACTTGGGTCCGATGCTGCCGGAAAATTTGATGTTCTTTCAGACAATGGAACGATTTTATCTAGAACAGTATTTGATTATGAGGTAGACAATGTTGCTTAAGCATTTTCAATGTCTTGATGTATTAATTCTTGTTCCTTTGTCATTTGATTCTACATTTGATGGGGTGAGGTTGTACTTGTTGATGTTTTTTTAGAAAACTTTGGATCCAATTATATTTACAGCTTATGCTTACACAGCTATTGGAGATGAAGTAAGTCCATGATGGAGAGTTTACTAAAATTGTCCCTTCAGTAGTTATTTTGGTTTAAATTTTACAATCGACTACTCCATAGGAAGAATTCACTGCTCCGATTTGGTGCCATTTCAAATGTTGATTCCTGTTGGGAAACTATACAGGTGTAATGTAATGCTGGGCATGTGAAGACAGAATTTACAAAGATCTTTATGGTGATGTCCTGTCGAACTTGCTTTTCAGGCAACAGCTCATGTTGTTGTCATAATCAACAACTTAAATGACAATGATCCAAAGTTTACTCGGGTGGTTTACAGAGCATCATTGATTGAGGTAAGAATGATTGTGTGATGTGAAGCACATACTGGGTCAATAGCCATTTCTGTGGTGTGCATGATGCAAATGTTTGACGTATGTGTCAAGGCCATCAACACGCCTATGATATTAAATGAAAGTTGGCAGTATTGACGAGGCATATTGCTGTCTCTGAAACTGGAGCCGCAGGTCTTTCTTAAGAAATTGTCAAGTAGCTTGATTTGCCCATTTTGAAAATCATCTGCATTAAAATCATCAATGACTGCTAGCTCAGATGTATGGTATGTTTTTGCTGTAGTTATGTGGACAACCTTTTTCGGCATGTACTGTAGATCATTCTAAACAAGTTTTTACAACTTTATTTTATCTCTGTACTGTTTAGTTTCTGCTTCCATCAAAATGCGATGTTACAGCGCTGCATGTGCTAGATTTTGGGATTGTGTTTAGACGAAAGCTGTGAGTGACTTTGTTATTCGAGTTGAAGCAACTGATGAAGACAATGGAGTGCTTCTTTATGCAATAGTGTCATCTAGTCAGGTAATGTTAGTGTGCCATGTGCTTGCCTCCAGCACGAAAGAATGACATTACCAAATTGGTCATTCTGCACTGGTGCTCCATTTTTAGCACCTTGAAAAGCATGGCAACGTTTACATCTTGTGGGAAATCTGCTATGCAGTAGCTTCAGTTTCTTTGCTCTCTTGAGTACTTTCTGCATAGATCGTATTCTGCTTGAAGAGTATGAAGCACATTGTGCTTTCTTTTCTTGTAACTGTCATTGGATAATATGTTTGCTTTCTTATGGCATGTACAAGAAAATCTATTGTCTTGATCCATGTTGGAGAACGAGGACATCAATATAGTCATTGTTTGCTTCCATCTTTCTCTAGGATAGCACCTTTAAAATTGATGCATATTCAGGCCAAGTTCTTGTTGATGCACCACTGGACTTTGAAGCAAAGCAGTTTTACAATTTGACTATTAGTGTTACTGTAAGGCCATGCACTTTCATGTTTTCGTTTTGAAGTATATAGTGCCCTAAACCTAATATTTAGGGACAATGTGAGTTTTAATCAGAGATTACTTGTAAAGCTGATGATTGAGTACGACTTTCTTCTTAGCTAATTATGCTACTGATTCTGGCATGGAGTTAGACTCTGCATTACATGGTTTATACTCTAGTTTGAGCTTGTTTGCTGATTCTGCGATTAATGTATGTCCAAGTAACTGGCACTTGGTTTTGTTTTTTTCGTTAGGATGGTCTCCCAGGCGATGTAAATCGGAAGTTTGCATATTGCACTCTACTAATTGACATTAGAGATGCTGATGACAACGGGGCACAGTTTGACAAAGCCAGATATAGTGCTACTGTTTTTGAGGGGATTTATTCGGTAATTTATCCTAGAGTAAATAACCAGCTCTTTGCATTTGGCGACTTTGTTGCAAGCTCATTATTCTGGTGTAAAGATTATTGGATGATATATATATATATATGTATTTACATTCATATTTGCAGGGGTATTCGAGGTTCTTAGATGTTTGAAGACAGACCTTAAAGTTTTTTTGACGTTATTATTTTTTACTGAGTACTTGATGAATAAAGTTCTTGACTTGTCTAAATTGTTGGATTTTGGCGATCTGTGAACTTTTGCTTGTATTTTTGCCTCATCTTTAGCTTGTCCCTATTCTTGTAATTGCATGTACGATTCGCTTTAGAAAAAGGTGTTTCTGTGCTTGAACGCCAGCGATGGCGACAAAAGCCTTCCGTCCTCGATTATCTACTCAGTGGATGGCGGTATGTGTGAGCTGAGGCCCTTGTATCATATGCATGTACCTGAGGCGTATGTGTATGTCTTTTGTTTCTTGTGAGTATTTTCTGGGATTTGTAAGCATATGGTCAACATCAAAAATGTAATTCTAGACGAGCAAATGGTTAGGGGCCCGGTACTCGAATCTTTCTCAGCGAATCTCGCGCTCCGAAGAGAAAGCGACAAGAGTTCGATAGAACGTAATGTGCACTTGCATGTGTATCGCCCAAGGTATTCGGTGTAAACCTACGTGGAGAAATAGGAATTCCGAGGTAGAAAAAATGTAGCAGTCCCCTTTGCTCAAGATCATTTTGGCTATTTATTTAAACAACATTATGTAACTATTAATCTGCAATGAAGTTCTTTTTGATGTTTAGAAGTGCCGTTGTACTTGTGATGCCTTGAATTTCATTTAGAGTAAATGAATTTTAGTTTTCAGGTATCTGCCATGCGCAGCCTTCCTAGCATTGATGCATCTAAGCATGATCTCACAGTTCCAAGCTTCTTTAAAAGCTGCACAGTGGTTTACATGAACGAAATTACTTTCAGTGTAAGACATAAACAACGGATAGGGGTTAGTCAAATGAATCTGACTCCAAACTGTCAATTTTATCATGACTTGGAAATTAAGAAGTACGTAATCTGACTGCAATAAATATTTCTAAGTGTGTATCTATCACGAAATATCTTAGCCTTTCGGCAAGGCATTGATCTTGTTTCCACCTATTAAAAAGTAGGTTTGGTTTGGTACAACCACAGTGCTGATAGTCTTCAGTAGTTTGCCTTGTTTTTGTTCTATTTTTCCTTACAGTCGCTTTTGTTTAATTATAGATTCCGAACCAGCCAGTGGTTTGTTTCATGTAAATGCTAGCACCGGAGAGATGTTTATAAATGGATCAATTGACCGGGAAAGTGTTTCTATGTATCATGTTCGAGTACTGGTAAGTTTTATTCATGATATGGCGATTTTTCAACGCTTTACAAATACCTTGGTTCAAAGGTT
>QQSS02229980.1:0-10311 GCA_003687565.2 Craspedacusta sowerbii | reverse complement strand
AATATAAACAGCACTGAAATAATATAAAATGCGTAACAACAACTATTAAGTCAGAGCTCTCGCTTCTCTGATATCTGATATCTTTAAAAGCTATTAAGACCGCCTTTTTAGAACAATATTTGTATAATCATAATCACTTCTTCTACTAACGTGCTGAGGGTCTGCAGTTTTGCCATGATTGAAGTGGCGTCTGGTTGATCTATACATGATCGCCATAGATTTTTTGATGTTTCTGCCACCGATCAAGGCTTTTTGCCACGTGGTTGTTGAAGCTATGGACAACTCGTCACGTGGTTATTTTGTTTGGAGCCGTTGCTGCTTAGTATGGCCTCCTGATTGGTTAGAACGTATCCGCGCCGCATGCATTTGGCTTTGAATAAACCAGGTGCGGCACCCATACCAACAGTTTGCTGACGACATGTGGTAAAATTTTCGGTTATATGAAGGATCGGATTTGGGAATAATTTTGAAGAGTTTCCTGCTGCACTGGTTTCTTATTTAGAGCAGTTTTCTGGTCCGAAGAAAGGTATGACTTGAGTATGTTACCTTTGCTAGGTGGTGTAACGTCCAACTCAGTGCGCTGTTTCTAGCTTGCCGCTTCCAAATGTTCCGTCGCCACTTCGTGTCACCCTTGCTGCTGCTGCGCTCTGTTTCAGGTGGTCATTGGCGAGTTGCTTGCTGACTTGTACTGCTGGATTCGATTCATTGTTATTGAAGTCTAATCATGGAACATCGTATTGAGTTGGAGAGGCGTGGCCAAGATCCGCACGAGGTAATACATGTCTTAAATGCTGTTATCTAAAAATTGTATTGCTCAGGGAGGCAAACTGGGTTAAATGTCGGTATTCATGATTTTAGTCTTTTAATGGCTTGTTTGAGCTTTGTATTTTGCACGCTGGCATGTAATTGGAGCTCTTTTTAGTTTTCTATTTAAACGTGCATATTCTTGTAAATGAGCTTTCTCCTAGTATGACGAAAAATTTTTAATACACCATCTGTATGGTAACCTTTTCTTTTTAAAATGCTATTCAAGGTATTGGAGCTCAATCTTGACAATTGCCGTTCGACAAATATAGTTGGTTTAACTGACGATTATGATAATCTGGAGTTGCTCTCACTAATCAATGTTGGCTTGACTACCTTGAAAGGGTTCCCATCACTTCCTCGACTTACCAAGGTAAGGGAGACTACATGCTGCTTTGAAGCTTAAATAGTTTCATAAAGTTTCTGTTGTCCTTCGTATCATGGCTTATATTCGTATCATTTGTAAAGCCCTTCGTATCATGGCCTGTGCTGCCTACACCGCACACACTAATCCCCTCTTCAGACGCTTCCATATCTTAAAATTTCCTGACTATGTATACGTGCAAAACTGTCTCCTCGTCTGCGATGTTTACCATAGAAAATCTCCCTCGTGTCTAAAACGCCTCACTGACTTCTTTAGTGATATACACAGCCAGTGCACCACATGAACTTTTTCTCCTTCTGCCTCACTGCCTCAACTCAACTCAACTCAATTTGGTAAAATGTGCTACTTCATGGAATAACCTACCTAAGCAACCCTGCTTTAATCCTCGACTACTAGGACCAAGCTTAAACGAAAGCTTATTCAGAGCATAGTAAATACCTGCTAACAAGACGCACCACATACTCCGCAATTCGACATATGCATCGCCAAGATTCCACACACTCTTTCACATACTTACTTACTCACACAAGCACCATCGCAAACCCTTACACTCAGTCACCCAGGGTTACCATCCTTAGAGTAGTCTTAGTCTAATTGGATGGTTTCTTCTTTTGGTTTGATACACACCTATAGTAATTTTGTTTGACTTTATAGCATGTAATTTCCTCATATAGCGAGAAAAGATGTTGTTGATTGTGAGAGATGAAAAAATTTATTTCAAACTTCGCTATTCTATGAGCAGATAGTGTTAGGTTTCCTTTTCAAATGAAGTAAATGCAAGTTTTTATTATTTATAGATTATGCACTTCATTCTCATTAGTTTGTGAAAAGCATCTGATTTAGTAGCTTATTAGGTGCTCTGTATGACAATCTGTTACTAAAAATCTTCACATTTAAATGTTGGTTTTAGTTGGAGCTCAGCGATAACCGAATTTCTGGTGGTCTTGATTTACTTCTCCGTGCTGGTAACTTAACACATCTTAGCTTAAGCGGCAACAAGATCAAAGACTTAGACAGTTTGATGCCTTTGGTAAGTTAATTTATGCTTGTCGTAAGTCAGTTTCTGTTGCCAATTGTAACTTGAAGATTCTTCTCTGTATTTCTTATTTTTGGTTCATGAGTATGTTTCTGTACAATAAGTTTCTATTGCTGTTCTATTCTATTCTTTGCTGTTTTAGGCAAAGCTTAAAAATTTGAAAAGTTTGGATTTGTTTAACTGTGAAGTAACAACTCTGAAGGAATACAGAAGCCATGTATTTGATCTAATACCACAATTGAAGTACTTAGATGGGACTGACAGGTGTGTTGAAATGAGCTAAGCTATATTTGTTTATTTGCATGCAGACATGTATATAATGAAAGCTCTTGTTTATTTTGAAGAAATAAAGATCAAGTTGATCAAAAGGTGCATAATTTATATGTGCATTTTAAAATTATGTCTAGGGATGAAAAAGAAATAGAAGAATCTGAAGATGAAGGTTTGAAATTGCTTGATTTTTTGCTTGTGCAGCATGCAACAAAATGTGCTATTTCTGCTGGTCTATGAAATGGTAATTGACCTTGTATTTGAAGTATAATTCCCACCCAGTTTCTTTGGCATTTTATTCTGGTGCCTGCATTATGACATGCCCTGTCTGGATTCACAGAATATATGTCTAAAGGCACATCATATTAATTTTCAGAAGAAGTCGAAGAAGAAGATGATGATGAAGTGGATGAAGATGGTATAAGTGATGATATAGTTACTATTTGTTTGTGAATCGCGCCTAAACCTACGTGTCTCCCCCACCGAGTTTCGTGATTTTGTCGTTATTTTTATGTAAAGAGATAATGAGACGCTTTTGAGATTTTTATCTCGTTTCAGAAGATGAGGAAGACGAGGAGCGCCAGAATGTGAAAGGCAATCAAGGAGGCGTGGATAACGGGCCTGAAGACGACGAAGAGGATGAGGAGTCTGTCGATAGAGTACTTGTTGACGAGGATGATGATGATGACGAGGATGATGAGGAAGATGAAGGCAACTTAAGAATGGGAAATCTTGCAGAGCCTGGGGAGGTTGTGGAAGGAGAAGAGGGAGCTGGTGACCTAGATGACGAAGAGGAGGATGACCTTGACGAAGAAGACGAGGAAGAAGATTATGCTGTTCCTGGCTTGGATTACCTGCAGAAAGAAGATCTCGATGTGAGAAATATAGTTTATCAGGTCACTAGTAATCTTCTGCGGGTTGTATTATAGCCTATGGCCGAAGTTATTTTGTATTTACTTTAATCGCTTGTGTCATTGTATTTTATTTGCTTCAGGAAGAAGATGAGGATGATGGCGAGTTCGCACCCGACGATGCGGAAGGTTCAGAAGACGAAGATGATGAAGACGAAGACGAGGAAGCTGTCGAAGAGGAGGAAGCCAGAGGGTTGAAGAGGAAGCGAGGTGCGGATGAAGAAGACGGCGAATAATCGCGCCAAGGTCCATCTTTTGGTTGGTCTAATTTCCCGCGCCCTCTGCTGGACAGTGAGTGGCTGCTTTCTCCGATAGACGCAGTCTGCGTTAGCACTGCGCGATGGTGGTGGAGTGTGCGTAGGTGAAACTTTATTGGATGTCTTGGGGCTCGTTGCCCTCGCCAGATTAGACTTGATCAGACTTCGATTACTTGCTGGCGTGACGGTTTTCCTGGTAGACTGGTATGAAAAATCACTTGGTTTTCAAGTCCCACTAAGATTGATTCTTGGTGTTTTTATATATTCTATGTGGAATCACTGCCCGGACATCACCCACTGTACGATACGCCCTCAGATGTGTTCATATCGTTCGCCACGGACCAATACTTTCATCGTTTTCGTAGAAAGTCAGCAGCGTGTTTATGAAGTGGCGGCATAACGTTGCATTAGTGTCGACTATCGGTTATTTCAGGAAGTTTGATTGTCTGGCGCTTTAGAATGTGTAAAGCTGGACCCAGGTGTGTGCTCTATATCTTTGTGCGTGCGGATATACAGTACATAGTGCCGTTTTTCTTCTATACGACTCGTGCGGCGTGGCCTGACTACGCGACAAATAACTGTCAAGTTCGCGCACTCTTGATCTGACTGATCCACCTTTAGCAAGCTAGCTCAAGATGACCACGTTTGTGTTTTTAATCTTATCTTGATTTCATCTATCTTTTTTTTTCTTTTTAAATCGTGGAAAGCCCATACTTAAAATGGGACGTAAAACAGGTGGAGATCTCAAAATTGGAAATGTTGCCAAAAGACTGGACGTTGGGAGAAGTCGGCAGAAATGAAAACAAAAGTTACATATTTTAGCACGTTGACTCCACAAAAATTATTATTATTTTTTTTTTTTAATTCTCGTGATAATATATCGTGGCAACCCCGACACTTCAAGTGGGACGTAAAACAGGTGGGGCCATAAAAAGAGGCGTTACATTATTTCCTTGTCACGCACAAATGTTGGATTACTAACTTAGCTGTTGGAAACGCTACCAGATACTTACAAAGTTTGTTACATATTAAGTACACAAACTAAATCAGATAAGCAAATGCTGCAATACCTGTGCTACATTAAGAAAGGTTCCATCTAAAATAGTTGATGGTCAACGTAATGTCGGATGATAAAAAGAAATACATTTTTGGCATGACGATTCTCGAAAAGTTCTGCTTCATAGTGAACGATCAACTGGCGAGGTGACGGACGCTCAAAGGAAACACATTTTTGACGTGACATTATGAAGAAGTTCTACTTCATAGTGAACAAAAAGTAACAAAGATATTCTCAGCCCACTTATAAATATTATTTAATAAAATACAACAAAAATTATAAAGAAACCTAAAAACAGCAGCATACAATCACAATATACCTAACCTACGCTAAGATTGCTTTAATCTACGTAAGCATAAACACAAAATTCTAAGCGCGTTTTCCAAGCATGCTGTTGCATCAAACTGCTGTGAAGCGGCACCACCTAGAAGAATGATGCATTATTCCGAAATCTCAATGGCCGGCCCAAACGAAGGCAATGGGCAGAATATTGTCCAACTCACATCTGCGACCATCGTATCGGGATCGATATTTTAGAACCCAACGCGCAGAAATAAGGGAGCTAGAGCTTTAACCATATCAGGTCACAAGGTAACTCTAAGCTAGGACAGACGTAAGAAAGCACTTAAGTACCATTGCGTCGGACGAGCCAAGTAAACAACAATATATACATAACCTAAGATACAAAACACCAGTAGCTACTGGTTTGATCAGAATTTGCAAATAATAGCTTAGTTAAAAGAACGATTGCTGACTAGCAATCACCCTTACAAATGAAAAACTGTTCTATCGCAAACAATCCGCTTCCTCGTCGTCCTCTCGTATGAGAAGTCCGAGGCGACGCTACTACGTATGCCACTTTAACGGGCGACTCTCGTGGACCATCGAAGCGGGCGACGCCGTAGACCATCACAGCGAACTCCTGAACATCTAGACCAGTTTCTGCTGTTCAGTCGCGGTGATACCGTTCAAGTCTCGTATTAGACCCTGCAGTCCGGCCATTTCTCGTTCAATGTCAGCAAGCGCCTAAACAAGAAGTAGGGAAAATCTTGCAGCAAAGAAACTGCATAAAGATATGCATACTGATAAAGACATGATCCTTGCCTAAAAGGAATAGCAGACTTGACTTACCAGAAACAAAAGCCACATTTCTCACTTATTAGCTTGCGTGTGCTGATTAACGCCTAATGATAGAGTAGCTGAGTAGCTAACATTCCACCTAAATCACCAAGATACCGACTGACTGACTTATTTCGCGGAAGAACAGACATGCATTTGTTTCATGAAACTCACCGGATGGCTAGACGATCTGACTCCGCGATCCATTCCGTAATCTGCCATGTGCGTTGTGCTACCGTAACCACGACCGAGGGCTGGTCGCGAATGCTTAGTAAAAAAACAAACAAGTAAGCAAATTTGAAACAAAAAGTTAAAAATAAATCACCAGGTACTCAAACACGGGGAAAATCAAAAAGCACAGGAAGAATCGGCTAGAAAGCGCTGGTACACGTTGAACTCGGGAGTTATCGCATTACAAAATTCGAAAGGTAAAAGCCGACCATTATGTATAGCCACATGTAAGCTGCATACCTGCTGTCGGCGCACAGGCCCAAGAGTGTTCGCAGCCCGGTTTGTAGAGCGATGCTCGTACGACATGGAATAACTGAAAGTAGAGCTCATAGGACTGTCTGACTCGTAGCCACGATCCAGAGAAGCTGCACGCTTTATTGCAGGCGTGCTTATAAACACAGGCGCAGGAAGCAAAGGCATTCCAGTCCCACTCTGACTAACTGTGATGGTGCCATCCTTTCCCGAGGTCTTGTATGACGTCGTGTAAGACTCGTTGATGTCAGGTGAGTGCCTGAAGTGACCATTTAAGTCGGTAGCGTCGCCGGCAGGGGCGATAAGGCCATAGCCTGGCACAGCACTCACGTTGTGAGAACTAGACCGATGAATCGAATTCGACGAAGACGCCAGGTCATACTTGGAGCCTGCCTTGGTATTACCGTAGCCGCTGCTGAAAGTAGCACCGCGACCTAAAGTTTCGCTGCCACCAGCGTGTGTGAAATCAGCAGCTGGCGATCGATGCCCACTGAATCCGCTTCCCGAGCTGTAGCTTCGTGCGCCTATTCCTGGAGCAGGAGAGCGAGGTGGAGCAGGCGGCAGCAAAGGCTCGGGGAATTGATATAGGTTAGAGGCAGAGCCATGCCGAGATCCGTGTCGAGAACCAAACCCAGTCCCACTGTCTCCTCCGCCAACTGTTCCGACAGTTATCACGCCGCTTCCATGCGACAAACGGCTGCTCGGCCTTCCATGTCTGTCGGCTTCAAACTGTGACTCAAACTTGACATAGGACTCGAGCAGACCCAACCCTTGCAGAGCTTCGAAAGCAGCATGTTGCTCGGCCTCGAGACGACTAGAAAAATGATTGCTGCTCTGAAAGAATAAGCCACCGAACTTGAGCTTGGCAGAGAAGCCTTGCGACGTCTGGTTGGTGATGTACTGTGGCGGGGGCAGCTTGTAACGCTGACAAAAATCGTGCAAGCTGCTTTTGAACGAAACAAAGCTCGAATCACCAGGACCGGGAACGGTGAAGCAGGCTGGAATCAAGAGCAAATTAAAAATCTTCAGCTTCAATCTTCAACTTTGATCAAATGCAAAGCCTGTAAGTATCACATAAACTCTATCAAACCAAGAACAAAAACGCATCGGAGCATATAAAAGCAAACAAGAAAATCCATGTAATACAGCACACGAGCTTACCACTAGGCTGATAAGTAGCATCCGAAGCCATCATGCAGAGTCCCTGCAGAGCAATGCACGCAACCTTTTGTTCAGCCTCGCGACTGCTGTGGACCCGGCCCGGCATGTTGAACGCATGGCTGCCCACTTGAGCCTGCGAGGAAACGAGTCGAAAAAATGATGCTTTTGAAAGCACCATAAAATAAAATAAAAAAACAACAAAGAACATATTACATCGCCGTTCCTGGCCGATTCCTTATAACGGCCACGAAATAAGTTCAGGCTCGATGAAAGTCCGGTAAGAAACCAGAAAGAAGCGTTCGTGAGTAGTTTGCGATTTACAATTTTGAGAGTTACACGAAAACACTCGCATGGCAATTTCAAATTTGCAGCGTACTTGGTTCAATCACATAAGAGTCGTCAACTCCGGGTAAAGTTTCGTTATACGAAAGATGCAAGAGCTGGTGCTCATTCCTCTTCGATATTAGGAAAGCGCTGCCAGTATGCACCGTAACATGAAAAGCTTAAAATACAGACTTAGTGAGAAGCCATAGCAAAGTCTTAACGCATGAGATCCGCAGAGAGAGAGGGGGAGGGGGGCATAAACGATTCTTCTGAAGCTGCTTGAAAATTTTGCCCATCGGATTCGGGTGGGAAATCTTCAGTGAGTAAACAGTGAATCAACCGTCTACCAGCGGCGCAATGCAACGCCACGAGCTCCAACGCGATACGCAAATTTTCGATAACCTCAACCCGATGCCAGGTCAGGTTTGCAGCCTCATGTGCATGGAACACGCAGACTACCTTCGCAACACGCGATGCAACCTATGTAAACAAGAGACGGCAATTATCTAGGTAACGACTAAGATCGAGACTTTTTATGCCCTTTTCCCGCCCTCGTCAGAGCGCGTTACGATCCGAAGTGCAGTCCATACAAAACCTTCCGTGGTCGGCTCAGCACGAAAAACAAACCTAGATAGTTAAAACAGTGAAGAGCGTCTGCGTCACATGCAGCGACGAGAGAAATTACGCCAGCCTATTCGTCAGCATGAACGCGATAGAAGCCAGCTTCTTGGCGAGCGCTATTGCCCTCAAAGTTGCCAACACACGGTTAGATTGATCAATCGCCATTACGAAAATCGACTGACGTCGGAAGATGAGACTTGATTTGATCACGAGGCACGGGATTGGGTACTGATTACATCGACAGAGTTGCAAGTTGTAAAGATTCCGGCACAATAACGCTGCACAAAACCATCAAACGATTCGTAACGATACGAAACGATTCTCGCCAGGCAAAGGCCATTCGAAAATGCATGCGCCATGACAAACCCAACCACTGAAGAACTGACCCAATCCAAAACAAATACATCGTAGTACACGTCACATCGAAGTACATCGTAGCGATCCTGTCACGATTTGATAGGCAAGCCGTTTCTCATGAGCCCACACTTGCCTGCCCTAAATTTCCGTGAACCATCACTGATGATTCACGTTCGGCAAAGCAACTGCCGCAAACTGAATAAGAGGAACATTTACAAAAATACATGACCAGAGAAAGTACATCGCTTCGGTGTCAATCACCTCTCCAGAAGCCATTAATTGAAGAGCAGGATGCAGCTTCACAGAAATGCGGACGCGAAAGAAACGTGTAAGCACGCCGAAGCCTTACCTGCGAAGCCACACCGTTGTCGTGAATGGTCGTCGTAAATCGCGGCGGTAAGATGTTGCATTGTTGACAAAGATCATGCAGACTGCACTTGTACGAAATAAAGGACGGATCGCCGGGACTCGGAACGGCAACACCAGCTAGTAAACAAAGACGCGACCAGGTTAAACCACGACAAACGAAACCTGCTCATTCTGACCTGCCTATATAGAAAGACATATAACGGGCGTCTGCCACGACGTACTGTCAGCGCAGAAGGCAACCACGCACAGAAGAAATTTTTATTGAGAAGAAAAAAATCACCACTTGAAAAGGGCGCAGTATGAAAGAACACAAAAGAAGAGAAAAAAGAAACCTTAATCAAAACATACTTAAGCATTAAGAACGGAAGAGAAAGCAAAAAAAAAAAAAAAAAAAAAATCTTCCCTTTACCTTCCGAATTGTACGCGCTTCCCATTCCCATCACACCGAGGCCGAGAAGCGCCACGAATGCTGCCCTCTGCTCGGCATCTTGCCTCGATGAACCGAACTCAGAACCACTGGCATAAACTGACCCCGCGAACGACACCTTAGAGCTGAAACCACTCTGATACTGTTGCGTTTGGTAGACGGGAGGCAGCCACCCGACCTTCTGGCAGTAGTCCTGCAGAGATGTCTTATACGAGATGAAGGTGGAATCACCAGGCACAGGGACACGAGGCTGTGCTACCGAATCCTTGCTTGTGTGGTGACTTAGAGAACGAGGACTGACCCTGCAACGTTGGAATAAATAATCATCATATTAAAATCATCATTAACAGCAGCCACAACAACACTGACTAATAATATTCGAAATGCAATATTGTTTCTTTTCATATGGCTGACAACAAAATTATACAGCACACCTCAGAACCCTTTATGCCCTATCGCTATTATACCGGTTTTCGCAAACCAACTGGCCACACAGGCTATAGGGTAGTCGTGCATACTTTCCACTTGCAGTCGATGGGCCAGATGCGCGATCCGCTTCGCCAGCAGTCAGTGGCATCAGCTCGATCTTGTCTGCGCCCAGCCACATGCCAGCAGAGCTTCCTTTCAAAGCCGCGCCATTCTTCTCGCTCTTCTCGACGAGCAACGTTGCCGGCGCAGACACGTACAACTTTTTATCTTTCCTGCAATGCATGGAAAGTCCGAAAAATCA
>QQSS02229969.1:0-10311 GCA_003687565.2 Craspedacusta sowerbii | reverse complement strand
ATATATATATATATATATATATATATATATATATATATATATATGTATATGTATGAGAAGTCGTCTCTACTTCGAGTCGCATACTAATACAGGAAGGAAAACGAGATGCTCAGGTCAAAATGTGCTGATATCTTTGACACCAGTTGTGTCTTGGCATAATGCAAACACTACTAAAACTCTCTTCAAAGGGACTACTAAAAAGCTCGTCTGTAGGTACAGATAGGTACAGGGTATTGTAGGGGGTAATAAGGTATAAGCCAATACGTGACAATAGGCTTGCACGGATTCGTTCTGATATATCAGGGTAACTACTGGGCAAGAAAATTTCAAACAGTGATTAACCCTTTAAACTTTTTGAATGAACCTACGATTGTAATAAACCCCGGCTGATAAAGGTGAGGAACTGGTCATGAGGAACAAGACGGATTATAATAAAGAGTGCTTAAAAATATTGACGAACACCAATTTTTATGGAGAACTACAGCTTGATCCGAATCCAAATCGTTTATCGAGAGTTTAAGCCCAGATAAAGGAGCGTCTTCAATTGGGTTATGTCGACAACCAAGAGGCTCGCATTATGACTAGCAGTTCCTGCAACCCGCTTTTTGTGCGGGCTCCCAAAGATCCACAAGTATCTTGGAGAATTTCCGAAATTAGGCTTACTTGTAGTGAATAGGGTTATGTACTATCAAACATTAAGAGTTCATAGATTCATTCTTGAAGCTAATTGCACAAAGAGCACCATCGTTTATTAAGGACATGACCGATTTCGTATGTAAGCTGCAAGATCCACTGCCAGAAGCCGCGAACCATGCAAACTTGTGGATAATCACTGGGGATGTTATATCCCTGCATACCAATATTTGTCACGGAGACCGCAGCTCAGCATGCAAGGGTTTTTACGAATGCGTTACGAGAAAACCGTAGCCACTGCCAAGCTCACCTCACTTATAGAGGCAGTGCTAACAAGCAACACTATGCTCTTCAATAACCGTTTGCTCCATCACATACTGGGAGTGATGAGATTGTGCGACTACGGTTCGTTGCGAGATAGAACTATTGCGAATTGATAACTTAAACGTTGTACTCCAACTTGAACTCTTACTCTCTTTTGAATTCTTATTTTGATAAACAACTCATAAGTATGCTATATATACAAAAACGTAACTATAATCTAATAGACGGCTAGAGTTCGCTTAATCGTGGATGATCCCTTCACCATCTGATATCCACGCAGAATGTAGCAAACAACTCTATGCAAAAATGTAATTATAATTTAAGTAAGTCTAGTACCGCTACAAAATATGAAGATTATCTATTGCGCACGCCACACGAAAACGACAGTTAATGCAAAGCAACTTGATAAGAAACACGATTTACAGAGTTAACATGTTTGCTGATCAAGACATGTCCTTTTCATGACCTGCCCGTCATGACACCGGGCACCACCATGGGCACCCCTTCTGCCGTCAACTGCGCAAATACTTTTTCGCGGAAGTGGAGTGGAGATTACTTTATAGCTATCGGCACCTTCTTGAAAATTCACTCTTAAGCTGGCACCGTTTTCATCGACGACAATTTTTCGTTTTAGCAGGAGGTATGGACAGCCAATGCCATTTTCTTCGTTTTGCCTCGACAATAAAATTCACCACCACAGCCACCACTTCCCTTTCCGAAGCAATATTTTTGGACGTAAGAGTTAAGTTGGACGGAAGAAGATTTATCACGGAGCTCTACTCTAAACCAACTTCTGCGCATGCTTACTTACATTCAAAAAGCGATTATCCACCTGCAACTTTCAAATCTATTCAATTTTCGCAATTCACAAGGATTCGAAGAATTATTAGCACGATACCAGATTATAACAAGCATGCTAACACCTTAATAGTGTACTTTATTGACTTGGGCTACGATCATCAATCCCTTTTAAGAACTGCATCTCGAGTGGCTACATTAAACAAGGAAGATTTGCTAAAACAAAAAAATTAAAAGGCTAGCACCACGAAAAAAGAGAAACTTGCATTTGCTCTAACCTGGCAAAGGAGCCTCGCTAGTATTTCAAAAGTGCTTAATTCCACATATGATCAGATTTGCCCAAAATTAAGAGTATTTCATATCATATGCGTCTTCGTTTTGCCAAGAACAAGGGAACTTCTGAAAGCATAGGAGCTTCTCGTTAGGTCCTGCAGGAAGGCTAATGACATGATTTGCATCTGACTGCGGATAGCAAACTTTTTGGTGCTCGTTCCAGTATATTGAATTACGTTTGAAAAGAGCGTTAGAACTGATGTGAGCAAACTTGCAGCGTGCAGCAAGGTAGAAAACAGAAAGTGCCAATAATTTCATGCAATGAGAAAACGACTGATATGCAATTAATTAAATTGGTCATAAGTGAGGAGGAAGTCCTATACTTGGCTAATCGCAGCCATTATTTCATCGCTTGCTTAAGGTTACGATCTTGCCAGGTAGGCACATTGGCCTTTTGAACTAACCCACCCAAGTGCCACACCTATTATCCCTTTCTCTAAACATTTTGCATTCTCAGAACTTTTAGGAGCTGTAAGCGTGACTCAGCATGACGAAGTAGTGGTGCAGACATGTACTTTGTGCTGTTTTGGCATGCGCTGCAGTTTTTTGAGTGGATAGCACCACGATTCGTCAGCGTTTTTCTTGCGCTGACAGTCTCTGCCTGCCTATATAACGTGCCGTGCTTCACAACTAGTTCGGTCGACCAGAAGAGATACAGTTATCTTGGGTTACCTAGTGTCATCTAGGCCTATGTAGTACAGGCTGCAAGTCCGTCATTGTTCACACTCGTGCCACGGGTGGTGGTTTAGAATGACAGAAAGTATCCGAGGTGTGGAAGAGGATAGCGGTATGTTAAGATTATATATTTTTTGCATATATTAAATTGTATTTGAGAGATATTGAATGTAAAGTGTGGTTATACCTTGGTGTCGCGATGTTGTTGGGTAGCCTTTTATTGTAATCTTTATGTTCTTCTAAATTTGTATTAGTTTTACGGTGGTGTAATAAAGCTGGCGACAAAACATTCGGTAGCAGAGGACAAGTGTCTGCTCCCTTTGCGTTCCTTAAATCACACCGTTACAAACCTCCTACAAACCACACAGTAGGACTAACACTTAATAAGTGTGATTGCTATTACTTGCGTTACTTACATCTTCTATCTTTAGGAGAGTATGCGGTACCGAAATTCAATTGCAAAGCTTAGGAGAATTTAATGATGTTGTAGACCGTAAGTTTTCATTGAGGGTGCTCGTAAACTTGACTTGGGCGTTATGGGCTTTCACGATGGCAGAGCGATTGGCCAAAGTTTCTCTATGCACCTTACGGTTTCTACATGAGCCATGGACCATGATTTCCAAAATCGATCGGGTAAAACTGCGGTCAAGGTCAACCCATGCCAGCTGAATTGATTTTAGTATGCCAAGCAGCTGTATAGAATAGTATATTAAAGTATAGCAAGCAGCTGAACCCTGTATAGAATAGCATATTAAAGTATAGTATAGCATAGTATAGTATAGTATAGTATAGTATAGTATAGGATAGTATAGTATAGTACAGTATAGTAGATAACACCCTGAAGCAACACCAATCCTACTGAAGCCTTTCGGACCTATTTCAACAATGCATTGAAGATATGGTGTTATGTTGAGACCCACGTAATGCTGATGCTTGAGAGTCGCACATGTACCTGAATATCCTTTTCGGAATTCTTAAAACGTTTCGCCGCAACACTGGCCGATGAATTCACTCCGCCTCTGCTATAACTAGGCCTATTCCTAACGATTTTACTCCAGTTCATATTCTCGCGAGCTACGGAGGTATGTTCACCTGGTTGTGTACAAAACCGTGACGACAGGTAGATACCAATAGTCGCACGAAAGCCGAGGGAACTTTCGACTACCTACTATACTTCCGGTTCATCAATCGTATTACGGAAATGGGGTGGGAAAAAGTTCACGTCTAACAAGCCTACATTGACCGCTCGCGTGGTGCTAAGAAATCATCTTGCATCAATAGCAGCATTGGTGATAGTCATGTTAGCCAAAGCTTAAAACTGGCGTTTTGTTTTCACCGTAATCTTAACTGTTTTCTTTCTTGTTGTTTCTTTCCTTACAAGAGAATTCGACAGCTGACAAAAAAATACGAGTATAACATAAACTAGCCCGGGAGTAGAAAGTAACTTTGATTCATGCAGTGTTCTTTATTATGAATGCCCAGACATTTAACCAAATCACTTCAAAGGCCACCTTTCTATCGACCTGAAGATACTCTTTGGTTTCGTGTGCATAAACCAATCAATCAATCAATCAATCAATCAATCAATCAATCAATCAATCAATCAATCAATCAATCAATCAATCAATAAATAAATCAATCAATCAATCAATTAATCAATCAAAGATTTTATCGAAAATAGTACGTTGATAACATGAAGAAGATTCAACGTCTACGTGTAAATATACGAAACACAATAAATCCTTACATAGAAACAGACTTTAAATGGAAATGGTCGTACTATCAACTGCGGGGAAGATATCCTAATAGCAAAATGCTAATTAAGCAGGAATCAACCACGACGGTTTTAATGTAGTGCTGTCTGTTTCATGACGAGCGCCCTAGTTGGGTTAAATTTCAACTAAATATTCATTAGCAATGGGATTAGTGTTTGTGACGATAGTACGAATCCTTTCAGACAGTTGCTAGACTTCTCCATGCGCATGTGCTTGCCAAGGTCACGTCGATGTCATACGGGAATTTAATGAGATTCCTTCGACACCTATTGAATTGATGAAGTCGGGCCTTGCTTGCGAACCATTGTTATTTTGTCACTCATCTACGGTTGCGCTCATCTACGGGTACCCTTACCAATACAGGCACGCCCATGCTGTTCATGTTTTAAAGCAATCTTAAACTGAAACTGAAAACAAGGCGTTAGCAGCTTGGGGGAGGCGGGATGGGGGCTTGATGAAGCACCCTTTATGCTTGCATGGTAACAAGAAATCTGAGCACTCTGGATGCTTTCAAATAACATTAAGAAAAACAACTCGTTTGGACATACCGTTGAAACTAAAACGAGTTGAATCTCAACATCCTCTTGTATTTTCCGAAAGTCAACAACGCCATATTTTCCAAAGTGCACCCAAGCGCCATAAACAATCCTCGCTTGACGTATTATTATGGTGCCATTGCTAAGGAAGTCTCCTCGCAGGACGCTGGAGGGTTTACGGTCCGTGTGAGGATATTTCAATGCACCGCAATCCGTCCGCCAAACTACATTGTTCGCTCGTCTGGAAAAGGTCGCTGTCCTTGTAACTGTGTTCGTGGCGAGGCGCACGACGCCTTTGGGATCGTATTGTCACGTCAAAAAATCTGACAAAAACAACAGGCGACTCGCTAATTAATTAATTAGTTAATTACCTGCAGGGTCTGGGTTTATTAAGACACAGTAGCATCACTTCAGGTAAGGGCGAAGCCATTGTCGGAACGTCGCGGTGCTGTAGTGAACTTTGGGAAAGTACTGGACCTTGGGAGCAAGTCAAGATCGAAGCTGTCAAGAAAGATGACTAGTCTAGAAAAATTCTTATTCGTATTGAAACTAACCGTTCTAATATCGGCACTTGTGTTACAGAGCTTAAGTTTGTATTTTCTACTGACAATGAAGACGCCATATTGGAAAAACCAGCGAATCATAATAGCTCATCTATCTGTTTGCTCCTTGTTGATTCTAATTGTGGGAATACCAGCGATACTGGTACCCATTCTTAGCCCTGAAATGCACGAACATATAGTGGTGTGCAAGTTTTTTCAAACGCTGGTTAATTGCGCATTGCTAACGGCCTACATACTTTTGAAGATGTTACTAATTGCGGACCCCTTAGCGATCGTTCTTCGACCGTTTCGCTGTCACGTCATTTTTGGGAAGGTAGTAGTCCGCTGTCTACTTGGAAGCTGCTGGATTATTGGAATAGTATTTGGATCTGTTTTAGCTGTGTGCACGTTCCACCAACGAGAAAACATGGCGCTTGCATACGTGCTCCCTGCTTCGATTTTCCTGTTCGTTCTCTACACAGCCGTCGTCTACTGGACAATCTTTCGGAGACTTCGATTGCGACGAAGAGCGTTCTCGCAAACGTCGAACTCTTCGCAGGAGCAGCGATCGCCTAAGCTCGCCATGCCCGTACTAACCGTGGGAAGCGCCGTTGTGTTTGTTGGCGTTCCCTCCATAATCCGCTTCGCCGTAAATGGAGAACCTGCGCATCTCATTCAAGAGATCAAGCAAGTGATGTACTTTGCTGGATTCCTCGTTGACAGTGTACTTTATATTGCCTTGAGAAAGGCTTTTAGAGAGAGTGTGCTAAAAAAGCTTACATGGATATTGATGAGACTGCGTATTACCAAAGGATCTATGTAACTCGAGAATCGTAGTTTTATTATGCATATCGCTACTGTGAAATAATGAATAGCTATGTTTGACCGTCACGTGTCTTATTTACGCCCTTTAGTCGTGTGTCTAGGTGACTAGATGTTTGCAGTTCGAAGTTTTCAGTAGGTGGGTTGCAACCGGTCCTGGATGTCCAAACGGTAACTTTTACTAAGAGATCTAAATCATCTCCGGCATAGACAACATGCACGCCTTGTTTACGCTAAACACATGCACATCAAAGTAAATTTTTCTTGGTACCAAAAAGGTGGATTTCAACAGTTTTTTTTACCTACTGAAGCAGTGGAGGAAGACAGCGAGAGAATTTTAGTTTAATATGAAAGCGTTCCCACGAGATTTAATATGTTCCCTCGCGAGACCGTTAATCTTACACAACAATAAGATGACGCTCATTAAGAAAGCCTCAAGGAGCAACCATTTTGGTCAAAGCACAGAAGTGAAGTGACAACAAAGCTATCCAAAAACATTGGGGCCATAAGCAAAACAAGAAAGTACTAGGATTCTGAAGCTTTAAGATCATTATACTTTGCATTTCCTCATCCTTGTATTTCTTTCACTAAAATAGCTAGGGGCAGCACATATAAAAGCAGGCTAACAAAAAGACATCGGCTACAAAAGCGCACAGTGAGAAGTATGTCACATGCTGAGAAGGCAATGCAGTCAAGGCCTCTTAATGTGCACCACGGAGTTCTTAACGTTAACGAAATAAATGCTTTACAAGCTATGGTTTTTCTTTACAAGCACCAGCACCACTTATTACAAAAAGTGTTAACACCTTACTTTCAACGTGTGCAACGTCGGTATAATAGTCGCCCGATGAAATTCGGCTACAGAGAAAAGCTCTTTTTTTTTGGTAAAGAAAACACGGCATTGTCTGTCGAGAGTCGTATATATGGAGCCGCTTAAATTGTGCAATAGCTAAGGAAAGCCCAAGTCTAAGTGACTCCGTATACAAACTGATCAAGTTTCTCCAACACTGGCCACCCATTGAATTCGTTTGGTTATGAAGCAGCCTACCTGTTAAGATCTAGTGGCTCCGCTTCCCGGCCTCACAGTTTGACTGAAAAGACGGGTAGAAACATCCTAGTGAAGCCATATAGCACGTTGCATCATTTTACTTACCCTACAACGAACCCGAGGTATGTTTTGTTCATGAAGTATGACAGCAGACGCCATTATCGCTCAACGCGTCGCGGGCTTACACGGTATTATGGGCTACACATTTATTACAAGAAAAGCATCCTCTTAGCCGAAGCTAATCAGATTGAGGTTGCCACCCTATCAATCAAAATCTTTTCTCGAAAATAGTCCGTTGATAACATAAAAAAGATTCCGTGTCTACATGTATATATACGACAAACAATAAATTCTGAAATGGAAACAAACTCTCAATGAAAATGAAAATGATCGTGATCGTACTATCAACCGAGGGGAAGATCTCCTAATAGCAAAATGCTCATAAAGCAGGGATCACCCGTAGTCCAGTGCGAATACGTCATTCTAATTGTTTCAGATTCGCATTGTCGTGACAGTAATAAAGACTACACGTTAACATAGCATTAAAATATGTGAACCATTCGAGAAGTAAAAATAAGAGGGGTGGACCATGAAATAAAATAAAAGAGTACAGAAGGATCGGAAGAAAGAGTCAATGAAGGGAGTCTAATCGTGTAAACGCATCTAGACATAAGTGGCAAGCAGCATGGCTTTCATTGTATTCATAAAGATGTGTTTTGGTACAGCAAAATCTACCCCAAGATATAAAACTTGGTTGTGTAGCAAAGCACCCTGATATTTCATGCAAGCACTTCCATACCTTTCCGTTTTTCTTCTTGGAATAATTAGGTGCGGTTTTGCGACTACCCTAGTAATTTGTCCTGTTTCATTGTAACTAAAGTAACTGCGGAACGCCTG
The DNA here is from genome assembly GCA_003687565.2 of Craspedacusta sowerbii. Classification (NCBI taxonomy): domain Eukaryota; kingdom Metazoa; phylum Cnidaria; class Hydrozoa; order Limnomedusae; family Olindiidae; genus Craspedacusta; species Craspedacusta sowerbii. Next base: position 1,928 of record QQSS02229969.1, on the reverse strand, counting down.
TGGGAGGTAATCGTTTTTCCAGTCGTAAATGAATTCATACTTTTTCATTTTTATAGTGTCTTCAAGGTTCAAAATGCCTAATTTGTAAAATAATGGGGAAGTTTGCTCTTGTAGGTCAGCAGACGCAATTGTTCTTATTGCGCGCTTCTGTAGAAGCATAAGTTTTTTCAGTTCCGCTTTGCTGGCCTGACCCCAAACTATAGAGTCGTATGAAAGATGAGAATGGAAAAGACTGAAGTACAAGCCTCGTAAGGTATTTGTGTCAACATAGTGGCAAATTTTTAATAGCAAACCATTAGCGACGCAGAGCTTTTTCTCGAGTTCTCTTATATGGAATTTCCACTAAAGATGTTGATCTAATTCGACACCCAAATATTTAACTTTGCTGGAAAGATGAATCTTGCATCCTCTGATCTTTAATGTTAGTCGAGCGCAGCAGGATTTGTGTTTTGGTCGAAAGAGGACTAACTCGGTTTTCTTTGCGTTCAGGGACATCATGAGCTCTGATGATAACCATATAGAATAGGCCAGGTTTAGTGAAGGTCTTACGTTGGTTAAGTAACGAAGTCAATTTGTATGTTAGTTGCAATTCATCGAAAAGCAGAGATATAAAAGTAATCCGTCACCCAAATTAAACGTACAACAGAAAGACTAGTTTAAATATAGATAGATCGTGTAAACAATATTAGCAACATTCAAAAAGTCGCTCTTAAGTTGATAAGTATTATTCAACTGAGAGCCAAACAATCACCTTATGGTAATAAACCAATACCTAAACTCATCCAATAAGGAAACAATGAAATATAAAGGCAATAACGCAAAGACGACACCAGTCGTGAATAGCACGTTGAATAAAAAGAGAAAGAGAGAGTGAGCGAGAGACACAATAACAAGAGAATCTCCATCAAAACAAGAGCGCAGACAAGCTGTATATACGAGGACAAAAATAAAGTCGCAATTTCCTTTTTGAGTGTCGATTTTGAATTGGATGTTTTGACATTTAGATCGCACAGGTTATTGTAAGGGACAGGACCAAAGTATTTTACATTTTTACGCCCATACTTCTCTGTACGTCTGTGTGGTAATGTTATTTTAGGTAGGACACCAGCTCGAGTGATCGAGTTTGGTGGTCTTAGGTAAAAGAAGTCATCAAATACTGGTATGTTTGTTATTAGCCCAGTCATGCATGAACAGGCACGAATTGAGGCTAATTGCATCTTCTCTTTTTAGTATTCTATGTTGATGAAAGAGTTCAGAGGTCGGATCTTTGTAACCTGCCAAGGATATTAATCTGATTGCCTGCTTTTGTTATTTAAATATTCTATTCAAAAGGCTCTCGCTCGCGAATCCCCAAGTCATGCGTCCGTTGGTTACGTGTTTGTGTAAAAGGCTGCAAATAAAGTGATAGTACTTACGTCGACAAAGTGTCGAATTTTTTTATGGCAAGCCATTTGCCATTTCTTCGCTAGTTCGGTGATCTGAGGTTTCCAAGTTAGAAATGAGTCAAAAATAAGGCCGAGATACTTTACTTCATTGGACATGAAATTATTTTGACTTCATTTTTAAAGTGAATCTTATGCAATATCGTTTACTCCGCGGCCGAAACAGAATTGCCTCAGTTTTACCTTCATTTAGTGACAACCTATTCGCACATAGCCAATCGTATATTCTAGCAATCTCGCCAGACATTGTCAGTTCCATTTTTTTAAATGATGTAGTCCTGTATAAAATAGGTGTATCTTCAGCAAAATGCTGCACCACGCCAGTGGAGACGCACCTATGGAAGTCATTTATATCTAGCTTTATATATAGTCAGAACAGACAGAAATAGAAAGAAATATACATAGAAAGAACACTACTACTACTACTACTACTACTACTACTACTACTACTACTACTACTACTACTACTACTACTACTACTACTAC
>QQSS02229958.1:0-10311 GCA_003687565.2 Craspedacusta sowerbii | reverse complement strand
GTCAGTCAGTCAGTCAGTCAGTCAGTCAGTCAGTCAGTCAGTCAGTTAGTCAGTCACTCAGTCAGTCAAGTAGCCAGAATTTCATTTTGTATACCGTCATCTCATCCCTCGTCAACTCAATCGCGTTAATTCATCCCATGTCAACTCATCCAAGTTGAATCTCTGGGCCCGGTAGTAAAACTGATCGTGCTAGAACTGATGCTTAATTTGGAATCTTTCGATTGCATTGATTAACTTGAGTAAACATTGCGATTACATGATTGCCGAGGAAAATAAGAACCATGAGATGAAGTACCGCTGCCAGAATTGCTAGTATGACAAGACCGGCTTGCAGTAATAAGCGTTGATGGGTCACTCTGCGAGTCAATTGCGAGTTTCTTGAAGGAACTTAAAGCAGAAGGTAATTGGGTGTTCATTCCGATGCAGTCTATGAGTGGAAGCTACGTTGATATTTAAAGGATTCGAATATTGGAAAAAGCGCGAAAGCAAGGCAACTTCTTTGTGGCGCTGTTCCTCAAACTCACCACTGCAAGGCTCGTCGATGACTGCTGGACCTCGCGTCGTTTGTGAGAAAACGCTTTATGAGCGCATTCAAGAGAAGCATACAAGTGTCTTAAAATACTTTCATACCTGAAGTCGATTGCACGTCTGTCTTCATTTGTATCTCTTTATGAAGCGGAACATTGTACCTCAAGATGAGCTAGGATTCAAACCATTGATTCTAGCTGCTTCGCTATTTCGTGATAAATTTTTAAGGAATGAATCAACAAAAAATGTTTTTCGATAATATTTAACTACAGAAGTTTTTTTTAGAGGTCTTGTCGCTAGGAAACTTTCATGAACGTTCCTGTTCTGAAATCGCTTTGGATTAAAACAACAAAACTTAGCAAGAAACGTGCTAAAACGATCTGTAATGGGATGAGATGACGTGGGGAGAGTTGACGCGAGTTGAGCTAACGTGGGTTGACTTGACACCTAGCTATACATTCAGTCTCATCACATACACTCTCGCCAATGCAATCCTCTTAGCCCACTCCATAGAATATTTGGCACTTACCACAACGGGCTTGCTGTGACCAAACGTTCCACGCTTCTTTCAAACTTGTTAGCCTGCTGGAAAGAAATCGTCATCGTTTTCCCAAGCCTGACAATGTGGCTCATAACAAAATCCTAATAAGTGCTCAATAATCAGAGGAAATGACACAACGGTGTCTACGTTACACCTGCCATGCAAACATACAATCTTAAAGTTTAAGCATTGCATAAAAGAAAGATTATCAATAAAAATTGGAATCTCTTGCAATAATACCAAGGGCTTGCGAACTACAACCTGTTCAATGTTTAAAGATGGGGACAAAAAGGCGAGAAACTCGTCAACGAATTTCGCTTGCTGACTGATATCATAAAATCTTATATTGCTGCTCTTGGGAGCGCGCTTCTTTGCCAAGCCCGAGACTCTTACATGCGCCACCTGCCGCGATGCCGCACAAATCGTACGTAGTGCCAAAACACAGGGTTAATATACCCAATTTCAGCTGCCTCGCTTTATCTCGCGGCAAAGGGTGTTATTTGCAGCAAATAACTACGCAGAGTTAAGACTTACGCGACGAATACAACCCAGCAGGCACTACAATATTGCTACGACCTTTATGTTCATTTCCAGGTGCATATGTAGACGCCACTATGATTTTGAGATCTTAGCGCGATCTGTTCAAGTGTACTCTAGGTGTATCTAGCGAAGGCTTGCAAGGCCTTTTCTGAAAAACTTTCTTCTGATTCAAATCAAAGAAAGCTTTCTGAACGTGTTTAGCGTTTCTATTCCACCCCAAGAAAATAATGACTCCTTACTCCGCCTGCCTGAAGAACGTACCAAGCACAGACCAACATGTCATCGGCCATTCGTACGATCAGGGTGAATATTTCTCTCGCTTTTCGTGCACGATCTACTGAACTTATGAGCCTATCAAGAAGAAGTTCTGGACGTGTTCTTTGAACGAAAAAAGGGACTACGAATCGACAAAACTTTCTTCGTTAGCCATGTAAGAAATCCAAGGGTGGACAATTTTATGAGTGCAGGTCAGATATAGATAGCGGCGATCAGAGCAACAATTTTGCGTTTAGCCTAACTCAAGCCATAACAAAACGTCTTGGTATCCACCATTGTGATGGAACTTACTCCATCTTACCAAACCTCTACGCTGAAAAGTTTGCTCATCGACATTTGCCGTATGCTCGACTTGCAAGATTGTCCCTGCGGCTGTCTAATTCAATGAAGACGAAACAGCTCCGTATCTTGATAGGTGGATTTAATTTCAGACAGTGAACCACATACATCCCCATTCCTTTGTCGACTCACAATCGCAGTTCAATATCACGTGCAGTCAATTTCTTACGGCTGAACTGGGACACAGACACCGATCACATTACAGATGTGCCACGATTAAACACAATTCATTTCGCTCACACTAATTGAAATTCAGGAGTCCATGGCAAGAAAACGCTAGTGAAGCACCTTTGACTCAAAGGTTTTCGCTCACACCAACACTGTTGTCACATGCTTGGAAAACAACTTGAGACGCATACCGTGTTGCGCCACTGGCTGTAGAAATACGGAAAAAATAGAGTATATCGTGAACAAAATTAACTTTGCTTGGGGTAAACTGTAGAAATACTTATCGTATGCGACCATCGCGCAGCAGTGTTTACTACATAAAGCAAGGAAAAACATTTTTTGAGCGAACAGTTAAATTGCTCTGCGCTGGATTACTACACAAGTGAAGACCCTGCCTGCTTTTGCTTCTAACATTGCCTCCGGACTCAGTAACGCTTCAGTAAAGATTATATACGTACGTCAACTGACAATCCGTCTTATCAAGGAATATCGAAGTCCAACGCCGTGTCCATGTCTAGCTCTGGCTAGCGCAAAACGAAGAGCAAGTAAGAAGCTGCAGTTCATCGTAAAAGTTTGACAGTGCAATTTATGCTCCGCTCATATTAGATCGATTTAGTGGATCTAACTGATCCCGGACAAGCGCGGAGCTTGTAAGTAACAGCTCATTTTAAAATTATCCAGCATATACAAGCGTAGCCACAAAAAAAAAACAAATTAAACAGTCTTTTGGATCAAATTTAGAAAGTCTTAGAAAGACTGATGGCATCTCGGAGCGAGGGAACATCTGGGCGTGAGATCGTGATCATCACGCCGAACACCAACATTCATCGTCATTAATATGAAACACGTCGTTAGCGATAAGTCACGTAGCTCTAGAGTTTACTTCGGTCTCACATCTTAGATTCTTTGTCTTAGCATTGCATGGCTTAGAAATAAGCTCTGCAGTTAATGTTGACATTTTCGTTTGTTTTCTGTGGTTCAATCTTGTTTTCCTTCAACGAAACTGTTTACGCATCGCATCACAACACGAGAAGTTGGTATACCCGCGCATTTAGCAATCTGTGACTTCGGCAAAACTGTTTCGTGTACTTCGGAACATTCCTAACGCTTTCCCGCAAGCCAAAATCTATTAACTTTTTAACAAGAAAATTTTTTCAATCAATATTACCACAAAACAATTCGCGATGGAGCCTAGCAAGGACACCAGGACAACAGTTAGCAACTCACGCGAAGAGTGAATAACACTTCAATGAAAAACATGTCTTTCATTCCTGAGCTCAGAAATAGCGGGGAGACTTACTAAAAAAGCCGCATGCAAGTCAATGAACCATAATGATTAAAAGAAATTTCCTCGCATTTCAAGGAATCATTCTATCAATGTTGATTTCTAGTAGATCAAAGCACAATTAAGTTTTGTCCTGAAACGAATCAAATCTAATATTAGGTAAACACATCTGTTTAAGCTTCATTTAGGCAACAAAACGGTGGAGCTAAGTTTCCTTAAGAATCATGCAACAATTTTACTCACACGTTTGATCTTACGAAAGCTTCATTTAAAGTAAACGAAGTTGAGTTAGCGTAATCCCCTGCATTGCATAATGTGCCGACCCAGAAATTAAGTACAAGTAGTAAAATGAAAATTAATTGTCCGCCGTCGTTTACCCGGTCGTATTGAGTACTAAAATCATTAAGTAAAAAATGCTAAGAAATCTAAGCACCACTATACTACCTAAGAGCTAGCAAGAAAGAACATCTCGCCATGAAAAAAATTGCGTTCGCTAGAACAACACTAATCAACATCGATCCTTTAACCAATGTGAAATAAATCTCCAATTGACACTTGAATACACATGCATCAAAAGGGACCTCTAAATCTTCACCAACCTTGAGCGTTGCTAATTGGTTAAAAAATCTGTTCGCACCAAACAGCATTTCTTCTAGTGAGAAAACGCTGATACTGAATTTTTTTAATGGAGTGAATGGCTTAGGTGCCCACCTGTGTGTTTTTATCAAGCCGCTCAACCAGTCCCGAATTTCAACCAACCTGTACTAAATTGGCTGGAGAACCGAATTGCACCCAAAAGAAGATTTTTTTAAATCACTGAAGAAGTGATTGAAGTGCTGCTCGCATTGTTTTCTTACTATGTAATTGCGCCTTTAATTGTGCTCTTAATTGCAGTTGAAGCAGGCGCTGCTACCGGTAAACGAACGCGGTGCAGAGGCGAGAACAGAAAGACGGAAGTTTCCGATGAAATGATTGGAAATAAGGAAAATCGTTAATTTACGTAATAAATTTCGCAGATAAATTTATTTTCTACGAGACTATTAGCCCCCACAAAGTACTAAACGCGTCTGGCGCTGGGGGAAGAAGGAACGAAGTGACAGGTTGCAGCGACAAGGTGGCAGTGGTGGCGGTGGCAGTTACAAAGGTTGAGCGCATGTAGCAGAGGTTGAATGTTTTTTATAGGAAACGGTTAGTATGATACATACGCATGTATATATGTATATTTGTATATTACATGGACTGCCAAGCCTCAACATAGGCATCCGTATGATGGAAAGGATAAAGGCAGGCCATAGTTTATCGCTTTCATGTGCTTTAGAGAGAACAAATGGAGCATCGTGCGCAACGAAGAATCTACGAACACCCTAGTGACTCACCTTATTTGATGAAAAAATTTCGGCATTAGAAATCTTTCAATCAAATATGGTTTCCGTTTTGTTACTTTGTAGTTTAAATAGGCGACCTTAGTCTATTTAGCAAGACAGGAGGATGGGACATAATTAGTAAAGAATATTTATGACTTGCGTGAAAATGACTCTGAAAAGCGATCGAGGATAACTCTCTGTTTTGTATGACTTACTAGATTGCTTTTCGGGATTTAATATTTCGTATACGAGAAATTGTGGGCTTATAATTTTGAAAGGCAGGGTCCTATTCGTTAATATAAATTACGAAAAGTGGTGGACCAAGGACAAAACCCTTGGACCTCCGTAACTTATCTCCAAGGTAGGGATGCTTTGCTGGTCAATAGATACAAACTGTTTTCTGTCAGTGAAGAAAGAACCAAACCAATTAATAAGGCTGCCTATAATTTTGCAGCTTATGAAGAAGGATACACTTAACTGTGGCTAATAGTTGCTGAATATGTGTCAAACACTACATAAGCAAGTTTCCTATAACGAGGAAGAATTTTTTTGTAAGGCTGACTATCTCGTGAGTTTTCGAGTGATTTTCGCGAAAACTAATTTATTAAGCGTACAAGAGCTAATATAAGTCTAGGTATAACGTTAATCTGAAAGAAATACGACGATAGTTGTGAAAAGAATCAGCTTGTCCATGTTTGAGTAACGAGTAAGATTTGAAATTTTTACAGCTAACCGGAAGCATTCTTATGTGAAGGACTCGATTTTGTGTGGCTATGGGGTGGAAAGTACATGCTGAGCAAGTCCATGAGGGTTTGTTGTCTGACGGAAATTAATTATTGATGTCACCTCTTCTGCAGTAATGGGCAAGAAAAATCTACTGTGACTCGAAGTCAAATATATATGTATTTTAGAATCTTGCTTTAACTGGGGAAATTCTCTATCGAAGTTTTCTTTAACAGCTGAAACGTAGATGTTAAGGGCAGTGGTATCGCCTGTGGGTCGTCATGAGATTTACCATAAAGTGATACTCCGCTAGAGGCTAATTAAGACTTCTTTGTTTTAGGGCTAGGTGATTGTTTTTGCTCCGTCCCAAATTGTTGTCTTGTTCGCAGCAACAGTAGTAAACATTTCATCATTTCTTGTATGTGCATGTAATTGACATTCTATTATCAGTATTTTTTTCACTTAAAAGCTTACGTTAGCTTTTTCCTGTAAATATATTTTCATTTTGGCTTGACGCGTAACAGGCCAATACAGCTATCATTTCCCTTATTAAAACTTTCCAAACTCTATCATTCAGCATTCTAAACTATCTGTTTTCTTGTAAGCTCGCGTTTGTACAACGTTATTGAGTACAACGGATGATCTCTCAGGAAGCGCAACATTTCACTCATTTTAATCAAACATATTTACAAGGACGGGCAGGAAAGCACTTGACAAGTACTGAGCCCATTGCAGTCAAACTGAAGCATTAAGTTTGGAGTGCTTTGTTATGGCCATGTGGTATATAAGGGAGGTGATGTAAGGAAATGCAAGAACTCTCTGAATGGCGCTGACAGTAAATCGTTTAACCACATTTCTAGTTTTCTTTCTTGTGCCCGCGGACCGAAATCTCCACATTAACATCGATGTTTGGGATTTCTTTACGAGATAAGCGCGGTTGTAGCTAGCGGTCACGTCTGCCATAATCAAGAGCGAGTTTATATGTCGACGCCATCAAGTCAAAATATGGAAGAGGCACTTTTGAAATAAGACTGCGTTAACAGTCTTGAGATAGCATAATGGCCTGTCAACATGGAAAGAATTATTAATTATAGTAAAGCCGTGCAACAAGCGTATTCATTTGTATGAACTTTTCTAAAAAGTAATTTTGCTCACCAGAAGGATTTACTTGGTGACCTTGGGACGCTACTTCTTACAGCCCTGCAGTTTTGCACATAAAGCTTGGAACTACCATCTGTCACAAAGCCAGTGGTCGATAGCTAGGCTATTTCTGCTGTAACAGCGGGGCCACACAAAAAAATAAGTATCCGCTTTGATAAGCGATCAACGTTCGGCAGGTGAACACGAAGAACATTCTTCCTTGCTTTGAAAAGATCTTGACATTAGAAAAGAAGTTCTCAACTTAAATCTATGAAATATTAATCGACAACAAGCGCCAGATGACCTTGATAATGAGAGCCGCTAAAATTGAACTCCCCAAGAGAGCAGATATGTAACTTCCTGCTTATGTTTGTCCGACGAAGATACAAAGCAAGCCGGTGAAGAAATAAACGCGTAAAAATTGATCTTTCGATGAATAACCATAAAAACAAAGATTTTTTTTAAGTTGCCGAAAAAAATTGCTGTCATGTGAAAAACAAACGAGATTAACTATAATGTCGTGCATTTCTCGTCTGGTGCAAGGAAAACGTTTATAGCTACTCTCCGAGAGTAATATCTGTCTTAAAGTTTCATGGGAAAATTGAACAGCAAGAGCGCAAATCTCGTGAGAAGACAACGTCTGGATTTGTACATATGTGCAGGGTGTGTAATAAAGGAACGTCCGCCCTTCCTCAATGTTTGAAGAAGTGCGATGTTGCCGAACAAGTGACTAGAGACGAGTGCAAGTGGCTACGATCCTTTTGGAAGCAATCGCTGCATGGCCAGCGACACTAAATTTTTTTATCTACATGCCATCGGTGGAGGGTGGCCAATGAAGTAGAGGGACAAACTGAAGGAGCAGCAAAATTAACATATTTCAAAGAGTAATCTGTTCACGTTAAACTAGATGTAATCAACTTATCTAGGTAGTCTGCTATTATGACACCGCTTGTCCGGCTATTCTCGCGAGTTTGGAGGAAGTATTGTATTTCATTTATAAATATAATTAACAATCATATTATTTCTTTTGATTTGGATATCCCTCTTCATTGCGATGATACGATTTTAATAATGTTCTTGCAGCATTCCAAATCTTACTGCACGTTTGAGCCAGTAAACGTCGTCAAGCTTGCCGAAAATGCTACTGCTGAAGCCACGGCTTCCGGGGAAGCGGTTTTTCCTATCTACGAGTCAAAAACCAGCATCATCGGCACGTCGTCTTATTGGAAAGTCGAACATGGTTATTTATTAAGATCTTCTGTGTAGTTACATCTGCCCACACGGAGCGATTTCCCGACACTGCTGCTGCTGCGTTAATTGTTAGGGATTCGACTCAGAGTATAACTTTCTAACTTTGAACGCTTCGCTCCTTGGCAGTCGACAGTTCACGATAGCCCGTAAAAGTGCTTTGTAGATATGCATATGAAAATGCTTTGTCATTTTCGTTGTGTATCGCAGGGATGAATTGGTGGAAGCAAGTATTGCTGCAGGTCTGTGTGCCGTAGCTCATGAGTTGTCCTATATGTTAATTGGATTTGTTCGTAAAATATTTGTACTCTACCATCAAGTTCTTCGACTTGAAGTGCTTGCGTATTCCAGGAATTAAGTGTTTTGTATAACGTAGGCATCAAGTATGCTGCTGCATTCTCGATTGTGTCATGTTGCTCTTCATGTTGCTATTCGCTGTTAGACCGCGATGGTGATGACAAGCCGAATTCGGGTATCAAAGCTCGTGCTGCCAAAGCCCGGAAGAAGTGCCCCTGCGTGAAGAGCGGCGAATTTATCGAGTGCAGAAAAATACTCTATCATCCCCAACCAGAAATGATGTATTTGACGACTTACTGTCTTCTTAAGGAGGAACTGAACCGCCGTGTGGAGTTTAAGCATCTTTAAAGAGCGGCATAGGGACTATTACCTGCATGGCGCTATCGGAACCGTTTTGAAGTTAAGAGACACTTCGCAAAAAGGTTTACGTCTTTAATTGCTAATTTTCCTCTTTAAACGATAGCACACAATAACTTGTCAAAGGAATTGCTAGAAAAAAGTAATTCTATGGTTAGGCGAACCTTTTTTGTTCTGATCGCTGGGATACTTTAGCAGAAAGCAAGAATTCAATTTTAAACCAAACTTTATTACCTTGAAGTTTCATAAAAGAATAGGTCACGAGGCTACAGGCGAGGCTACAGGCTTGAGTCTGCGAAAGCCAAACGTCTTAAAATGAGTGCGCGCTCAGTAGACAACGATCACATTACATGCTGTAAGGCCATTTTGCTATAGAACCTTAATTACAATGAAATTATCAACAGCTCAAAGAAAAATGTTGGCTACGCTGTAGATTTATTCTAAACTGTATCTAGTAATGCCAAATCGTTTCCATAAAATTAGGTACGGTTTTGAATGCAGTACAAAAAAACCATCGGCATTTCGCAAATATCATTGCTCAAAAAAGTTTTATGCGTATTTGTAGTTCAAAACTACTTGAACGCTAGCATTGAATCCCTTTATTTATACTGCCAACTGTATCTAAAGCCATTCTTTTTCAGATGTTGCTGCATGACTCTACTCTGCGCATTCCCTACCTGAATGTCACAACTTAATTACCTAATGAGCAAAATTTAATGAGGAAAAGGCCAGTTCAGCAGGCATATTCTATTTAGGCAACTGGTGCCTCAAAGGTCGCTCCTCTCGAGGGATACAGAAGGAAAACTCTTAACTCTCGTTTTTAAGCTTAAAATTAAGAAGTTTGACACGCGCATGTGCCTTAACGAGCACTTAAACTACAGCCAGATGGTTCCGTGAGACTATCCTTGACTTGGCAAAGGTTTTCACCAAATTTGGTGTTTCCATGACAAAAATTTTTTTTATCACTTTTGTCGCGGGCATAGGGTTTAGCATGCACAAGGACAGGACTTAATGGAGACTCGAAAAATCTACTACCAGTCGAAGCTTAAAATGTGCCAAATCACATATTAATCGAAAGATATTTACGAGGGGTACCTAAGTGCAGCACGGTTTTTTACTTACACCCAAAAATATTCACTATATATCAAGGAGTATATTTCGTGGGTATTTTACGAGGCCTCAATAATTTAAAAAGTATTAATTGGTATTAGCAGCCACATTGAGAAATCCGAGAACGTGCTTTGAGAAAACTATCCAAAAAGTCCTAACCCATTATTTCATGTCAATCCGTTCGAAAATGAAGCTTGCTCGAAGAAGGCTTCCGCGAGCTCGTAATATACCCACCATCAGTAAGAGTAGTAGCAGCAGTAGCAGCAGTAGTAGTAGTAGTAGTAGTAGAAGTAGTAGTAGTAGCAGTATGAGTAGTATTAGTAGTAGTAGTAGTAGTAGTAGTAGTAGTAGTAGTAGTAGTAGTAGTAGTAGTAGTAGTAGTAATCGTAGTAGTA
>QQSS02229936.1:0-10312 GCA_003687565.2 Craspedacusta sowerbii | reverse complement strand
ATACATACATACATACATACATACATACATACATACATACATACATACATACATACATACATACATACATGCAGAGATCAAATGATCAAACCTTGCTCCTCTTCAGAAAGCTGCTTGAGATCGTCAGCTATAACCAGAATCTGTTCCTGTCGGAATAAGCATACGATTTACGATGAAGGAAAATATTAAGGAAACAAAGGTTAGACCCTCAGGTACTTAAAAGTTGCCCATGCAACCTGTATTCGTAATAAAGTTAGCGTAAGTAAGACGTTCGCCATCTAACAGTAGACTAGATACTTCCCGGCGGGGAAATGTCACGATCAAGCATAGCAGGAGATCTCACGCTTTCAACGCCTGCCACTAGATATGTCCCGCAAGCGATCGACAGGTTCAAACGCATATCAGCACGTAAGCACAGTCACAGATACAAACTTCACCTGGAACTGACTTGAAGTGCACAATACGTATCGCAGCGTCTCCTCTATCTCAGCACCGCCAGCCACAAGCACGCTTGATAATTGGTCTACATGTAAGCATAGATCATAGCTACGAACGAATTATATTTCCAATGCGTAACACAAGAGAACTTCAGCGACTTACCACAGTTAGGTCATCGGCAGTCACATAAAGGACGATGCATGAGAGATGCCGCTTTTTTCTCTTAAGTACAAAAACACGTTCTGGCAAACCTTCAATTTGTAGATCATCATTAAAAGCGAACTTTAGAATTCGAGTAAAAAGATTTTTTTAACGGCCAGCGGAAAAGTTTCAAAGACCACTTAATGGCATGGCGATATCACATAACTCATTTCGCTTATCATTGCAAGCTATTCCACAAAAAAAGAAAGAAATGCTTTAAACTCTCCAAGTACAATACGCACTGACGGCAACGAATCCAAAGCCATGCAGGACAACAACAGAATTTGAAATGCACACTTCAACTAACATACTCTGGACCTTCATAATGCGGGCACATATTGCTGTATTTTGATCGATAGCAACGAAAAAGAGAGTAAGCAACACACAAGAGCCAACCTTTGCTAATCTGGCATTGGCTGAAACCACCCAGTAGGCACAGACGATAGCCATCAAATAAACCTGGCTCCTATAAAAGAAATAAAAAGTGTCATGATCATTATTGGCGGTTGCCAGTCAAGGACGCGACAAAAAGCAACGAACGAGCCGTGTTTAATTTAAAGGACGTGCTCATGCGTTTTACAGTAACGGTTACTTCGGTAACGAAGACGAAGAAATAGTGTTCTTCCCTCAATCCAACGCAATCCCTGCCTTAATTTCTAAGCCTTAGTCACGAACACGATGAATTACATATGTGAACAATGAGCATCCCCAAGAACCCACGAGGCGAATGAGAATCAAAATCAATAGGTATAATAAGCAGCATCCCTGCGATTAACTTAGCGTATAATTACGCGAAGTAAACGCCATCATTTCGCAGCAAGAACGCCTTCTACTTATATCCCAAACTCCTGCCTCACTGAATTAGATTTACGAGTCCAAACAACTATCGCAGACACACGCACACACACAAACACACACACACACACACACAGAAACTCACACACTCAGAACCGCAAGCACAGACATAGGACTTACATTCCTCAATCTTGAGAGACGTGCCAGCTTAGGTATGTTCTCTTGATTGGCAATAGGGTCGCCTTTTGCCTCGAACTCTTCCTAGAGACAGCGATATAAAAAAAAACGTAGTACCCGCTGAACTTGGCATACTTGATCGGCTCTATGTGCTCGGGACGAAGCAAAACGACTTAACGTTCGCTGACGAAGAACACGGCAAGGATTTGTTATGTACTCTTGGGAATCAAAACAAAATAATATCTGACCTCGTCCAAGAACTTCCCGGCTTTCAGCGATTTCACAATCCCTATATTAAAATTACTGCAAACTTTGAGTCACCAGAGCACATACTGCAGCAAGCCAGGGCACATATGCCAGGAAGGGGGCACAAATCACATGAACAGCGCACAAATCACATGACCAGGGCACAGATCACATGACCAGGCCAAACATCACATGAGCTCACGCAACTGAACTCAGCCAAGTTGTAAAATTCCTCGCCAATCACACCCTCGCATGACGAAAGATGTGCTGCGTTCGAGAAATGGAGGAACTTTGCCAAAATCAAATGTACATTAAAAATATTTTACCCAGGGCAAATCCCCAGCTGTGACCAAGAAATAAATAAATACAATATTAAAAGATAATCTTATTGCCTACATCCATAAGAATTATATCTTGCGCGACTTAAAACGAGCAGGAAGACGACAAAAGATTTTAAGCACAATCGCCACGAAAATTTAAAACAAAGTTTAAGTCGGGATTCCAACTTCAGTGGACACACCAACAAGAGACCACGACAAACATCAAGAGCACTCAATCTAAATTAGATACTTGCATTCAAAGCTTAGAAGATACAATCCTTTGGCCAGCGCCATCAGGTACTTGAAAGTGTACGCAGACTTCGATACATGGCCGTGCGCATCTGTATAGGAAAATCCGATTTTGCCATAAAACACAACACATCCTCAAAAAACATAGCCCGACGACAGGACCTGCCACTTGGATAGTACGTACTCGCAAAATAAGAACGGGGGTCCCAACACTCGCGCAAGACTATGACGCTTTCCATAACAGCCCGGGCGGTGGCACAAAGAATTTCATGGCACATCCAGACCTTCGGTTCCCATTTCAGGATAGTGGTGATGCAGATAATTCCAAATCAGGATAAATAAAGGCAAATCAGGAGAGATCAAGGTAGCAAGAAAACATAGCCATTTCATTACCAGTTTGAGTAACTAGGTGAGTGGCGTCCGCCGTTAGCGTTGAAACGAATCCACCACCAAGTTTCGCAGCAACGGCTTGACAATATTGCTGTAACAACACCGACAAAAGAAAGTCAAAGGGCAACACAAATCTGCGCAAATGTAAACCCTCGCCATCATTGAACTCTGTATTCACAAAGGTCGTTCTCACTATAATCATCTTTATTATGATCGTAATCATCATCGTGATCATGATGACGATCACGGCGATGACGAACCTCTTCATCATCATCCTCATCCTCATCCTCATCCTCATTCCTAGCCTCCTCTTTCCTCCTATTGTCACGCTAGTTATCATGATCATCATCGTTACGAGGATCGTTATAAGGACCAGGATTATCATGACTATCCCAATTATCAAAGCTATCTTTTTTTCTCTTTTGCATTACGACTATTATCTACGACGATAGATAAAGCGACTTAAGATACTGGACACCACTCAAACCATCGCCTGATAGACTGTAAATGCAATTCATTATTCAAACCCCTCCATCGAAAAGCTTACGAAATAAAATCGAGGCTTCTACTCACCACGTACTTTCCAGGTAACCGGGAAGTTACGATTAGTGGGTTTTTCATCACTCCCATGATCCCAAGAACCCCATCGCGAGAATCAACGCAAGCCGTAGGTAAATTCGAAGATTGTTGTAATGTTTTGGAAACATCCGGTTTCACACAGTGGTTATCATTGTCTCCAGGGGTCACCGCCGAACAATTAACTACGGTGCCGATCAACGGTGGAATAGGAGCCAAAGCCATGTGCGCACCCATCAACGTGCTGTGCTCCCGTTTCTTCGGGACCGAATCTGGCGTACGACCGGTAGATACCTCGGCTCGGTTCGCTTTCGGTAGATTCCTCGAGCCTGAATTTGGCATGCGATCAGCGCGATCAGTGCATACATCCTCTCGGTTAACTCTCGGTGGTTCATTCGGACCTAGAACTGGCGTTCGCTTAGTGGGCACATTCGCTTTCGGCTTTAGATTGTCCGAGCCTAAATCTGGCGTGAAATCATTACGTACGTCGGCTCCGTTTGCTTTCGGTAGATTGCTAAAGCCAAAATCTGACGTGCGATCAGTACATTCGTAGGCTCGGTCACCTCTTGGTAGATCGTTCGGGCCTATATCTGGCGTTCGCTTAGGTAGCTCGGCCTTGTTCGCTCTCGGTAGATTGTTCGAGCCTAAATCTGGCGTGCGATCAGCACATACATAGGCTTGGTTTCCGCTTGGTGGATCCCTCGGGCCAATGTCTGGCGTTTGCATAGATAGCTCGATTTTGCTCGCTCTCGGTAGATTGTTCGAGCCTAAATCTGGCGTGCGATCAGTACTTAAAAATGCTTGGTTACTTCTCGGTGGATCCCCCGGGCCTATATCAGGCGATCGCTTAGGTACCTTGGATTCGTTTGCTTTTGGTAGCTTGCTCGATCCTAAATCTGGCGTGAGATCATAACATACGTTGGCTCGGTTAGCTCTCGGTGGATCGCTTGGGCCTAAAACTGGCGTGCACTTAGCAGATAGGTCAGCTCGGGTAGCTCTCGGTACATCGCTCAGGTCTACGTCTAGCGTGTCCTTGGTAGGTAAGTCGGCTCGCTTTGCTTTCGGTAGATTGCTCGAACTTAGACTTGACGTGCGCTTAGCAGACCGTTCAGCTCGGTCAACTCTCGATGAATCGTTTGAGTCCAGAACGTTCGGGGCGAAATCTAAATGACCGTTAGCACATACGTTGGGTGGGTTTCCACTGGAGCGATTGCTTAGGCCGGGATCTTTACGATCGCTATATAATTCGGATCCGTTTATTTTGGCTAGAATACGCGAACTTAAATCTGTCTTCCAATCGGCAGGGACGGTGGCTCGCTTTGTTCTAGGTAGTTTGTCCCGGCAAACATCTTGCGTGTTATCAAGAGATACGGCAGCTCGGCTTGCTTTCGGCAGATTGCTCTCTTTAGAAAAACTCCTAGACATTTGTGGATCTTTTGAAAGACGTTCGGAAGATTTCGGCTGAACGGCGTTCCCAGTCGGCAGATTTGAGCTAGAAGTCAAAGAACCGCAGTGCTCTCTTTCGTAAGGCTCCTGTCGAAGAGCCGTTGAAAAAGAAACGGGTTCAAAGGCTACGCCAGCCGGTGTTACCTGACATGGCCTGTGGGTGACTTTGCTCCACTCCGTAGGCGTAGAACTCGGCGTGAAAGGCTTGAACTGCAAATCAGTCACCTGACCCACTCGATCTGACATTTCGAAGCTCACTCGCGCCAAAGGCTGCTCATGCCTGCTATCTGCACGGCTATTGCTAGAACCATTCCTAGCAGTGCTCGTTCCCACTGCGTCAACTTGAGCATCTTCGGACGCTTCACACAAGAGTTCCTTGGCGCTACCAACGTCACCGCATCTTCCATGAGGCTCTTCGTCAAGCAATGACGTCAGCTTGCGCTTAAGGGTCTCTAGCTTCGCTTTGGCTCGACTCGGACATGACTCGTCACGGATGTCGGACAGCGTCAGCACGGATGGGGGTGGCGGCGACACGTCACAAACTGGTTGTACGCCTACCAAAAAATATTTCGCGTGCATGTTCAACCAAAACACGAAACATGGCAACCAAAATTTATATTCAAATGCTACTTGACGCGTTATGTTTACGGTCAAATTTCCCACGAGTCAGCGTTCATTTCTCCTATCAAACAATCAAACATGCTTTAGCATATGCTCTGACATGCCTCTACAACAGTCATCGAATGACTCCAGGGAACGAATTAACAGCATATCATACATACCGAGTTAATCGTCACTCAATCAGACAGCGCACTTACCGGATACGTCTGGGGACCGTCCCGTGAGATCTTTGGACCTTTCCGATTTGTTAGCATCGGCGAATGAGCTCTGCTTAGAATCGCGACTTCGAGGTAAATTCTTCATAGGGCCAACACACCTAGCACCAACTGTACCAGTCGCTTTTTCTCCAGAGCTAACCGTGACAGTCAATGCGTCTTTCTTTGTAGGCAGTGTTTTCCGCGTCCGAGAACTCTTTGCTGTAATGTTTTGGTCCACATCTCCGTCACTATCGTCATCTATTTCCTTGGCTGCGACTTCGAAAAATCTTTCTAAAAGATCAAAAAGTTCGGATCGCTTCGAACTCCTTCTTCTACGCTTCATGAAGCTCTTCTGAAATTTAGATGTAAATAACTCAAGTTTTCGGAGACATGCTTCGGAGTCTACTTCACCAGTCCATACAGGACCAGTATTAGAACAACAGCCCGGTAGCTGAACAGGCTTCTCATTGCAAACAGTCTTTCGATTTCCGGGGGTGCTTCTACATTCAGGAGTACTTGCGTCATCGATATCGTCAAATTTGCCTCCCAAAACCGGAGTAACTTGATCAGATGCACCAGTATGAACAAGTTCGATATCTTCATCGCTTTCGTCGCTAACAATCTGATGTCTAGCATGTTTAAATCCCTTCCTTATGGGACCATCTTCGACATCGGAACTGCAAGTAAAGTTGCTTTGGGCATTTCTGGCAGCAATATTGTCAATTAAAAGAACGTTATGGGCGTTGCCAGTACTGCGTTTACTGCCTTGTACTTGAGAATAACCCTCTCCTTCAAAAGACAAACCTTGGACAAGTGAGCCTCCGTCTGTCACTATTCCACAATCAAGAGATGCTGACTCCAAGGCGCCAGTACATTTCTGCCGACTATGAGCGTCGATATGAATGGACGCAGCTGCAAATTCTGATGGGTTCCGGACTGCTTCTTTTTCCCGCAAACTCATTCTTGGCACAGGCCTGCCGTTAGACAGATCATGTACCACCTCGGAAGTTGGAACGTTACTTGCAGAAGATCGGGTGCCGCGATCATGATCGCGACCATGCTGTTCTAGCACACTGTCTACAGTTTGACCATTCCCATGGAAATCGTCACCTATCATGCTCTCGCTTAAATCCTCTCCGATCAACGAAGAATCAAGATGATCTGCGTCTGGCTTATAAGTGATTTTGGAATTCGTGCAAACCAACGCATAATCCACTTCATCAGAAAACAGATTTGCACTTCCTAAGAGATGCTCGTCTGGGCTATCGGCGATTTCATGCGCATCCCCTTGACACGATTTCCCTTTGTCGATATCGCCAACCTCGTTATTGTTCCGGGCACTGCGCATGTGGCGTTTCTCCTTTTCATTTAAGACTTTTTGAGAAGATTCGACAGCGGCAGAGTCACGTGATTGACCCAAGACCTTTTCGGAACACGTCATGGCGCTTTCCGCACGAGCCTGAGCAAGCGATCGCTTACGTTCGCCCTCCATCATTGCTGCAACAAGCAACTGATCGCTGTTCCAAAAGTCTTCGCCATTGCGCCAGCTTCCATAACCTTCCTCTGACGGCTTGGCGTTCACCGACTCCAGGGGTCTCCTGTTTACCTCACTGGCTGCGAGCTTAACCGGTGTAGAGCTCAGAAGATCAGCAGGATCGATCTCGGTACCATATCCAGCTGCCAGCTTCTTGGCAGGTGCACATTCAGAACCGGCAAGCATCGGGGTAGGTGGAAGCAGGTCGTCGCTCAACGCAATACTCTGTTCATCCGGGTTTCCAGCTTGTTTCGAGACAATTTCCTGCGGCGAACAAGTAAGATGGACGTTCCGGGAGATTTCGCTGACACTGAATGGGAGCATAATGCCTTCATTTTCTTCGCTTTCCGATGCGGAATACAAACGTGACGAACGTATATCCAGTTGCTTTTCCCTTTTGTCTGCACATGAATTAATGTCTTCCAATGGCTTTTTCTTCGAGCATTGAAACACTGCTGATGGTAAGTTATGATCGGGCCTTACCTGGTCGTCGTCAGACGATGGAACGGAATCCGCGCTGCAATTTACATTCTCATCAGGTACTTGATCGACGTCTGCGGCTGCTCTCGTGGGTAACGTCAAATCAACGTCATTCACTCCAAGGCCGACGCCGGTAGGAAGTCGAGGTTGTGATTTCCGAGCACAAGGTGAGTCCGCTCCTAAGCAGCTCTCTTTAGAAAGAGCGCGCGTAAATAACAACCCCAGCTCACGATTCGGTCGCGTGTTTAGACTATTGCTGCTGCCCGAAGTTGAGGACAGGGACACTTTGGCGAAAGAAATGTTTCCAAACATCGTCCGATCCTTGTTCGGACTTTCAAACTTGCTCAGAATCGACAAGACGTTAAACTCTGAATACGATTGCAAACGTCTGGCTCGGAACTCGGACTGATCTTCCATACGCACGGCAACGCCATCAGCATGATCATCTTTCTCCCGCAAAAAGCAATCGCTTCTCCGTACACCTTCGAACGTCAGGTTTGAATTCGGAAGCCGAGTTAAGTCCTTACCACCTTCAGTCGTCTGTTGCCCGGAACTGTCAAGATGAACACCCATAGTCTGTTCGGTGACGGGTACGAACTCCGCATAACTGACTTTGGCATCACCAATGCTAGCTGAAGTGAGAGCGACTCCACTCGTGCTACGCAAGTCGTTTTCGCTGACAACGTTACAGGCCGCGACCAAATAATCGTTGGAAGACAACTGTCCTGCCTGCACATTTTCACTAAACAGCTCGGCGGATACCTTCAAGTTGTCCGGTAAATTGGAGGCGGTGGCCTTGCTTTTATCCGAATCACGCGAGCATACTAGATCTGACTGAAGATGAGTAGACGGTGCTTCAACGGCCTCAACAACAACAACTGAAGTAGGATCCATTGCATTTTCGGATACCGCGACTTTGGAACCGGCTTTCTCGACCGGATATGCTTCGTCGCTGGAGTGGGGCTTACCGAACTGGTTGGAAACAAACCCATCCGCCTCACTGGCATCAACCGAAGCATTAGACTCAGCAGAGATATCGGGATGAAGAAATGACGAACTTGCGTCAAGTGCTTCTCTCGCCGATCGAGGATTTGAATTTTTAACGGACAAACGCTTCGTCTTTCTAGAGATATTTTCAGAAGGTAAACAGTTTTCATTCTCACCGTCCGGTTTTTCTTCCGACATGATAGCCTCAACTTTCCGCTTCAGCTGAACAGAGCGCTTTCCTGTTCGCTTCACACTCATGGATGCCAAATAAGCAGGCTCTTTATTCTGGTCCTTGAGTAACGGACTTGTAAGACTGCATCGAGCTTGGGGATTCACCTCTCTGTTCTTACTACCAACGCACTCTTTATGTTCATCGTTATCTCTTTCCTCTTGCCTCGATGAAAGAACATCATCAAAACGAACTGCATTTGGAGTCATTGACACACCAAGCGCTATTGCGACTGAGACTCCTTCCGGGACAACTTTTTCATTTCCAGGAGGCGGTTGTGAATCTTCCATGGTACTTCTAGAGGCCAAACCACTGCCTTCACTTACAAGGTCATTAGAGAAACACGACGTCAAATCAACCGCCATTCTAAAATGGACAAAAAGAATAGCGAATAAAAAAATCAGGAGAGCCATCACCACACATGGATGCTCATGAACATGTAAGGCAGTCAACCAGCCGCGACAATACTAAGAGGTCTCAAACCACATGCACTGCACGCAGGCAAAAATGTAGTCATCCTGTACACCTTAAGTGTAAAGGGATATTTCAGTCACGTTTACCACTCCAAACTTACGGATTGTCAAGTTTGTTTTCTCTGTCTCTTTCCGACGGATCGGAATCACGCACTCCTATAAGCGTAGATGGGCAAACCGATTCCAAATCTGTGGCATGCTTCGATATCTTCTTGCGCTTCGATCTTGTTCGTACCAATCTGCTCGGCTTTTTAGAGTGGCTCTCTCTTTGATTTTCCTTGGCTAGAGCCTGGTCCTGACCGTTGCCAACTTCAGCGGCTTCTGCCCGTTCACTTGTTCGTATGTTACTAGGCCGTTCTGCCAAAGGCTCTGTCAGTCGTCTACGACAGGAAAACCAGAACGGTCAAAATCCGCAAGAGGCAAAACACAGGCAACACCCTGAAAATAAAAAGCTGCTTTACCGGGCTATCGTATAGTTAACCGAGAAAATGCAAAAATCATCAGTGCCTTTTAATCGCTCTTAATCGAGCGCAATCAAATAATATCAAGCTCTGCGAGTTGAAGCCGCTACTATAAACAGCGCAAACGGGAAACGTTCGCCTACTATGATACGCCATAAAAGCTCTGGAAAACATATATCAAGTATCAACAAGTATACTCAAAGCACTTACAGATTAGAGCTCTTTCTTGGACTTCGCACACGACTGGTATCTGCAACGAAGAATTCAAAACACGTAAGATAAAAAACAAAACGTCAAAACGTGCTATACAAAAGAAAAGGGAATATTGTAGATTGATCGAGCAACCCATTCATGGCAATGACTCTCTAACGAAAAGAATGCAACATGCGGATCAAATATGCTTATCTATCCATCCATCCATCCATCTATCTATCTATCCATCTATCTATCTATCTATCTATCTATCTATCTATCTATCTATCTATCTATCTA
>QQSS02229935.1:0-21883 GCA_003687565.2 Craspedacusta sowerbii | reverse complement strand
CTGCCGTAATCCGCACAATATCTCTAACTGCTCATTTGGCACGCACGTCCGACCGCTACGCTGCCGTAATCGCTAATGATCACGTTCTCCGCATTAAGACTTTCTCATGAGGTTCAAAGTTTTCTGGGTTAAACTATCTGTAACGTCGATCTGGTTAAGACTGCGATTTTGGTGCTAGTGTTCGAATAAGTACCTTTTTTGCGGTGCCACAATTTTCTGTCACAGGAAATTTTTCTACGGATAAACGATTTTTGAAAAAGCTTGAAAGCACCTTTCAGCTTTCTTTTTTTTTATTAAAAATTTTGAAGTTTCCGGTTTCCGAATTCTTGTTATGCGAAAGAAACAAATACAAATTGCCTGGCTGTGTGATTAGGATTTGGAGCAAAAGCTCGTCGAGGAAATGCCCGTGGTTTCCCTATTGTATGTCTCTCTCTCTCTCTCTCTCTCTCTCTCTCTCTCTCTCTCTCTCTCTCTCTCTATCTATCTATCTATCTCTCTCTCACACACACACACACACTTTCTCTCTCTCACAATTGCCACATCCATCTTACTCTTTCTCCCTCTTTCTCTCTTTTTCCCCTTTTCCTCTTTCTCCCCCCCCCCCCCCCCCCCCCCCCCCCCCCCCCCCCCCCTCCCCCCCCCCCCCCCCTCCCCCCCCCCCCCCTTCCCCCTCTCTCCCCCCCCCACCCACTCCCCCTCCACCCCTCCCCCCCGCTCCCCTCCTTTCCCCCTCCCCCTCGTCCCCCCCCCCCCCCCGCCCCCCTCTCTCTCTCTCTCCGTCTCTCTCTCTCTCTCTCAATTGCCACATCCATCTTCCTATTTCTCCCCCCTTCTCTCTCTCTCTCTCTATGGCCCTCTCTCCAGATTTTCGCTGGCAGATGTTCTCGCGATGCGGTGTCATCTGCCTTCCTGGGTGATAGCGGTGCTCACTGTTCGCAAGAGAAAGCCTCTATCAGCGCCTCCTGTTCTATCGCACGTTCTCGCCACAACAGCTCGACTCTTGGCTAACCTTGTTAGCGTAAACGGCTTCAATCCGGATTTAGATAAGCCATGGTAGCGGTTGCCTTTCATCCTAAGCTTAGCAATTTTTTTTAGTAAGTTGAGTGGGTTTTTTCCCCCTGCTTCCCAAAGTAGGAGTGATCGCAAAACGTGGGAAACAATCTTAACATTCTATTAACATTCACATCCTCGTTCTTAATGACGACTTAAACGATAGAAAGCTAAGTCTATTCCAGTTGGTGATTTCTTGTTGCCTCGGAAAGTTGCCTGTCTGTCTGTGCCTGTCTGTCTGGTTGTTGTTAGGCTGTGGCTGCTTCTCTTCGATGATCGTGTGGCAGCTTCTTGTTCATCGATTCAATCTTTTAGTGTTTTTGCGCACTCGGTATGGTATTGTAATTGTTTGAGATTCAAATCTTTTATTGTTGTCAATTGCAGTTATACATGTATGCTGGTTGCTATGGAACTTCACCTGTTTCAGGGTGAAATTTGAAAAGAAGCATCTGATTAAGAGCGCCATTGTTTTCACACGCGAATCACTTCGTCTTGAGGCTAAACTTTAAAATGGCGGCGTTTCTTCCGCTGTGGGAGTTAACTGTTATGCCGAGTCCATTGTTCATATCGAGCGTGCGCTCATCTAAGATTCATGAACTGAAAGACCTCATAACCCCCCCCCCCCCCCGCAGTACGAGAGTTATCTGCGGGTTGTCTTAAGCGTTGTGTGTTTGGTCGCGGGGGTAAGGAAATCGGTTAGTTATTATTTGTGGCACCTGTTAGGTGTTCGCGTGGCGTGCTCAGCATCGCGAAATTCGTACGGTTGACCACGGCACAACTCAGATTTGCTGAGATTAGCTTGCTTCTGGTGAAACGCGCTGTATGGCTTAGCTGATTTGTAGTGCTTTCTTATGTATTCGCCAGCCTCTGTAGAATTGGTTACACCGAGTTGAACTGATTTCAAGCGACATGCTTTCTTGTGGCTGGCACTTGTGTACTTTCTGATGTGTTCATCTGGACATTTCGAAGATCATTCAATGTCTGGTGGACATTGTGAAGTTTTGAAATTTTCGTTGGTAGAGTGAATCAAAGCAGTTGTAGTTGGATTGGAGTGCAGGTGTTACGAAAATGGTCTCTGAAAAATCTTCAGTTAAGTCATTTTTTGCTAACACGATCCTGAGATCGAATATAACTAAGAAGTTCTCTACCTCGGCTGTGAGTTTGTGCAGCCAAGTCGAGCAGAAGGTGGTGACGCTGAAAAGAACCTTGTCGTTTCGTCATCTTCCCTGTCCTCAGTATTCGAGCAACTCTTTGCCGCATCGAAGGAAAACCTCGAAGCGCTTGGAGATCTATTTTCCTTACATCAGAGGGTGAGTGACGTTTTCCCCAGCCTTTTCCGGTAAAATGAGAATTTTCACTTCATTCTTAGGCTAGACGCACACGAAAAATCTCGGAAGGTCATTCGACGCTGTATGATTCTATTACATCGACCAATTTTGCGTCCGTTCGTCCCTCCGTTGTTGCGCACATTCACCGTGACTTGCATTCAGTTGAGGCGATTTTGGGTGTCACGTTGGACCCGGTTCTGCCACACCCAACGGATACGCAGGGGTAGGGGAAGTCTGTTTATTCTGGTGATTATGAAGGTTTGGTTTCAGTGCGCGTGGTTGTGGATGCTGTGAGTGGGTGTTTGGGTCGTGTTTGCTCCCCTTTCGGCTTGCGTGATGCTTTGTCGGACCTTACGTGCGAAGTAGCTTCTGAATCTGATAATTCGTTTCTTACTCAGTTAATCCTGCAGCGGCTTCGCATTGATTAGAATTCTCCTCAGGAGCTCTCATCTCAGCCTCCCATTCCTTTATGTAGTTCTTCGGATTTATTTTGTGAAAGCTTTGCATTCAAGTAATCGCGTGTTATGTAAGCCTTTCTATTGCTGACCGACATTATGCGGCAAGCGAAGTCGAGAAGTCTTCAACGACTTGAGTGTGTGTATAGTGCGGCGCGCTGCTATCGATTTGATTGAGACTTGCTGAATGAAGATCTCTCTCTTAATTCAACATCCTATTTGAACTTGCACGTTTGATCTTCACGATTTGCTGAACGAATTAAACGCCATACCTGCTGTGTAAACACAGCGAGAGTGCCTCTCGAATGAGCGACGGTTTTCTTTGATTTGTGCCATTGACTCCATGACGTCAGCTGAGTAATGACGCAACTGTTGCTAGGTGGGCACTTGACGTGCCGTCCTTCATACCTGTATGGTTTGCCTGAGCTGTCTTGATACTGTTTATTGTAGACCAGGCCCGCCGTAAAAATGAATATAAATAGATGAATAAATATCCTATATGTATATATATATATATATATATATATATATATATATATATATATATATAATATATATTTATTAATAATTTTCCTGATCCTAATTAACCTTAAACTTCATATTTGAGGATACCCTCTCGTCTGCCTTCACCAGCCCCAGGGTGCCATTCTGGCCAGGAATGCTCGGTGTTTTGTCCGCTTTTAGTTATGTTATTCTAGCTCTCTGTCCGCCACTGTACAGTGGGTGAGGCCCAATCTCCCCCCCCCCCCTTCTCGAACGGGTGAAGGAGATGCCTTCTGCATTTTCGTGGCATGGAGCAGTTCTCGCCGGTCTATCGGGTGAGCTGGCGTCAGTATTCCGTAGCCTGTGGCTTGGAGTCCACCTACGTTAGGATCTTCACAATTGCATGGACTTGTACGAGTGACGACCTTTACGAAATGGTTTATCGAGCTCTATGCTCTGCAAGGTGCGTTGCTGGCTGTTAGCGAAGATGGCTCCTAGTCTCGCAGTTCAGTTGGTCGCAGGTCGGTTTGCTGCCATGTCACGAATTTGCCTCCACGATTTTACTTACCTACGATTGTCGACTCTCACTTGCTTCGCGTTCGGAGAAATGCAAGAACCCGATCGATTTGTTGATTTTGAACGGCAGTTATTGTTGACCTCGGATAGGGGCAGGGTGAGGGCATTGTCAACTAAGGCTTATATGTATCAGTATCAGATTTTGTGATCACGTTTTCCTCCTAAGTATGTTGCTCTCTTTTCTTAGTACAAAATTGTCCTTAGCTATTCGTAAAGGGGATATCTTCGTGCCTTATGCTAACATATCGTAAATATTTAAATTGGTTGGTAAGCGTTTTTCATAGCTGGCGCCTTGTCAGAGTGGTAGGAACGCGTTTAGACAGGCGTATGTGACTTATCGGCCGTGATGCGTTGTCACCTGACATGCGGTCTTACGTATTGGTTTTGTGGACGTAATCTTACCAGCCTGCCAAGGCGAGTGACACTAATTTAAGTCTGTAAGATGTTTCATCCTGTACATGCTTGCGTCACTGTTAGTTGACGGTTCCCGGGGCGGTCGCTTTACGTAGATGGTCGAGTGGTTCACCCCTTATCATCCATGGCTCACTATTTAAAGTAGTATGGGTGTGTTGTGTGTTGTGGTGTGTGTGTGTGTGTCTGTGTGTGTCTGTGTGTGCGTTTGTCATGGGTGATATAGCGCACTGGTCATCAGTGACGGTCACCGTCATCGACTGGTCATCAGTAGGGTGGGAAGGCGTTAATTGGGTTCCACCGATCCCGTAAAGTGATTTCATTCTACCGCAATAAGAACTATATCAAAATTGTAAGATGTATATATATATATATATATGTATATATATATTTGTGTGTATATATATTATATATATATATATATGTATATATTTATTTATACATATATTTATACAAGATGACTGATAACTTTCGTTGGGGCAAGCGTCGTTAAGTACCCACAACTTCCATTTCCATTTGTCGTAACGGTCGATCCGGGTTTGTTTACAGGCCAGACGTGAAACCTCCACGAAACGATCGTCGGACGTTGAAGTTGTCGAAAATGGCCGAGCAAGGATTCGGTTTCTGGCTCCAGGTACCTCCCTCGCACATTGCAGTGCGCATGCTCAGCCTCTTTTCACTGTTCTTTACGCATGCGCTGTGCTTCGCTGTCTACGGTCATGCATGGACCGTCCAATATGTTCAAACAACCAGTTTGGCTGCAGGCGTGCAAATGTGCTTGCCTGAGTGTGTTTACGACTGATGAAATGAATTCACAGATCTAACGGGCTAGGAAATCATATACATCTATCATGCCTATTTCTAACCTGGTTTTTGTGCCTCTTGCTTAAGTGGGTTCTTTTTATCGGTATTTTGTGCATCAATTTAGACTTACGGATTCGGGAAGCTCAAGGACGGCTTTCCTCAGCGTCGGACGTTCGTGCGATTTGTGGAAGACGAGGGTCCTGCCTATCTTGCCGGCCTTCGAGAGGGTGACATCATAGTCGAGGTGAACGGTGAGAATGTGGAGGATATGGACCACCAGCAAATCGTGGAGATGATAAAAGGGAAAGAAAAAGAGCTAATGTAAGAGGTCTCGTTTGTTTTTGTCTTGTGTGTGTGAATGTGTGTGTGCGTTTGCGTGAAATTAGCTGAAAGGTTTGATTGTCTAATCTTTTGATGCGCACCGGAAGGCGATACAAGTCTGTGGCGAATTAAGGAAGCAGCTTATATGATTGCGGTCAATGAGGCCTTTAGGCCGTCAGCTGCCCAATTCCGTTGATGAAATGCCTCGAATGCACGTATAATTACAGAAGTGTCAAGCTTCTAGTGTTTATTTTATTTAATCGTGTGCTGTTGATGGCAAAATTTCCACTATTTGCCATGTTAATGTGCTTAATAGATAAATGTAACAGAATTAGTTTGCAGTTTTGGATGGGGTTAGCGGGTGAGGCTGCTGGCTGCGTACGATAGCAAATGAAATACCAAGTTGATACCAAGTGACAACGTAACCGTCGTTTCGTCGCCCTATTCTTTTTCTCGTGCAGATTAGTCGTGAAGTTTCTCGATGCCGTACGACGCGTAGAGTTGGCCGTACGTCTGAAAAAACGGCAAGCAAAGTTGAAATTGAAACTTCAAGAGCTTGAAAATTTGGTGCAAGAGGAGAAAACTGTGCTACATGACAGTAAGTACGGTCTTTGCAGATACAACATCAAGCTGTGTTAGAGACGCTTAAGATTTCTTAATGACGGTACAACGGTACTTGTTCTGTATTGCGCGCGAGAGTCACGGTGCGTACCTGAGGTGTTGCTGTTGCGAATCTGGTCGTGTGTTTTTATGAAAAATTTCCAGGCTGTGGGACATGTAGAATTTTCTCTTCTTCAGTTGCTTATCGACCTGAGATCGACGTTTCGGACGGGAGCTTCCAAACTGATGCCGACTTCGTGGACATTGACGGATTTTCACTGAATGCATCGACAAGTTCTTCAGAAATCAGCTCCCTTTCGTCATTTTCCGACGACCTGATCGTCAGGACAAGCAAGTTCGAACAGCGCTCGTCCATAGTTTTGGACTCGATTAAGGAAATGCGTTACTCAAATAGTAGTATAAATGGCGAGCCAAGAGTGACCACTGATATGGAAATGCTGAGGACATTTTCAACGAAGAGAGGCGTGGACGATCGAGTTAACGCACAACCGCGGGATCAACTCCAAAACCGACTGGCTTCGTTTAACTCCAGCCCGTCGTTGAAAGGAACTGCAACCGAGCCTGTCGTAAAGCACTTGTTCCGGACAATCAGTAGAACCGACGTTGTTATAAATCTCGACGGCGACTACGCCCAAGAATTGTCGGTGAACTCGACGCAAGACGAAAACATACCGACGGAGAAGTTTTCCCAAGGCAGGCAGGCTACTGAGACGTTGCAGAGCGAACTTTCAGGTTTAGATCTAGTTCGGCGAAGGCGGAAGCCATTAAACATGGCGCCTGTTGATATGGTGAAACGTGAAGGAGGTAGCTTCGATGACTGCTGACCGGTTGCTCTTGTGCGACTAGTTATGAACCAAGCGCACGGTCACGTGCGCACGCGTGCTGTGTTTCTGTTGTGAGTGCTATATTGATGAGGGCAGGGGTCGCAAACCTACAGCCTACGGGCCAAATTCGGCCCGCGGATGCATTTAACCAACGAAAAGAAACACGAACGTTTGTTATTCGTTTAGGGTCGCACTTTAAACTCGCGAAGTAAATACACTAATAATGCTTAGTTGAAATTCCCCGTGTGGTTTTAGTGGTGGTAATCGGCCTTTTTTTCGCCTCGCTCCGCGCCAAACGTCTCTTTTGATTCTAATTCATTTGACCTCGACTCTTTATCCGTCCCCGGAACGGCCTAAGTTTGGAGACCCCTGGCTTAGAGCCAGGCGGATCGCTCTTGATAGTGTGTTTATCACAGAGATGTGATTATCATTTAGGAGTCTGCGTTTCCGGGATGATCAAACAACTGCTACGAATATAGATAAGTTTTATATCAATTTGAAGTGTATACGGTATTGTAATGAGCGAAATTGATATTGCGTAAGCCATTATGGTTGCCCGATTGTTTGTATGTGTGTTGATTTTCTGTGCGTGAAATTTTTTTTGTCTCAAAATTTATTTTAAGGTTCTTAAAGTTTGTCTTGTTTTTTTGTTTTTTTTTTATTGTTAAGGTATGCATTCCGTTGTTAACGTCTTGTAAGTCTTATTGTAAGCTTGTATATTTAACCTGCTCATTTGCCGTATGCAAAGTTTTTATATTTGTATGTATGTGTGCGTGCGTACGTATTTCTGTATGTATGTATGCATGTATGTATGTATGTATGTATGTATGTATGTGTGTATGTTTGTATGTATTTTGTCAACCACGTCCACGATAAGCAATTAATAATATGCGTGCATGTTTGCGTGCATGTGTTTGTGTGTGTATGCATAGTTAATACTGCTGCTTGGTTGCCACGGTGATCTGTCTTAAATCGACTTGATAAACCGAAGATAATTTTCGTTTTCCCAATAGGACTTTCCGAAGCTGATAATAAGTTAGTGAGATAAGATAGTACGGTGTGAGCGTTTTCTTTTGTATCTTGGAGAATTGTTTGTATATTTCTAGATTATTAAGAGCGCGAAGATTAATTATGCAAATTTCAGCTTCCATGAAAAGAAGCGTGACTTTTCGCTGTTTTTTTATTTATTTTTTTTCTCGCTTGAATATGTTTATGACTTGAAGTGCGGCCATGGCTATCATCCAGAGCGTTGAAGACAATTAGGAACTGTTATTCATAGTCCCAATAAAGACTATTCTCTCACCGCGATGCTGCAAGCGAGAAAGATAATCACGGTTATCCGAAAAGTGCGCACGTGCATTAATCATCAATTCGCTGACAGAGGCCAAATACGCAAATTCCAAAAATAAAAAACTGAAAGCACATCATCCTATATAATGTTTAAATCCTTACAACGTCAACAAGCACCTGATATTCATCCATAGACAAGAACGATTTAAGCAGCGCTCGGTCGAGAAAGAACCGAGTATTCAACCCCTGTTCGTCAATAGCACGACAAAGTGGTACGATACCGATCAAGTCTCGGCAAACAGCGGGCCGTCGCCTCAGCCAGGTGATGCTTGCACGATTCGCACCGGCTGCGATCAAACCTCGATATATGCCGACCGACCGATATATATATATATGTATGTATGCATGTATGTATGTATGTATGTATATGTATATATACATCCTTAGCAATGCAGAGCCGACCGAGTAGTGATTTCATTCGCAACTAACAAACAACATAATCGTACGACCACACAATCACCAAATAAAGTCACCATCGATTTCGGACCTCACGCAGCAAGTTCAAGATTCTAAGCGAACGAAAGCTTCAACTTGAACATCCAGACTGCACGTAATTAACTGACAAATACATTCTTCACGTTACAGCAATGGATTGATTGATTGGCTACAGTATTGCACCGCTTACAGTCACCGGACTTGAGGAATCAACGACACTCGGCTTCACGCATCTCTTCTGTACGAGGCTGTCATCCATTTTAACTTTCGTTTTCTTGCTCTCCTTATCCGACCGACTCAACAACAAACTGGCATGTTCATGCTCGCCAAACGAGTTCGCTCGTTTATCGTCAGAAAACGACTCGGTCTCACTTACCGAATCATCTCGGGAGCTTTCTGCATCATCGGATCGAACATTGTGTAAAGCATTCCCATTGTGAACGATGAGCCGACTTTCATCGTCGGCAAATGCGACGGGGCCCATCAACTCATACGAGAGATCCTCGGACGATTCGCTAACTGAGCGGGGGGCCGAAATACTTGGACCGACCAATGTTCTCTTGATTATCGGCACCCGGCCGCCTGCACTACCGGAAGTGGGAACAACCTCAGCGTCGTGACTCCGCTCGTTGACGGTTTGTAGAGATCGTACGGACTCCGGATCTGTGGGAGTGTGCAACTGCTGACGCGTTATGGACACGTCAGCGCTGCGATATTCAAATGCAGAGCTCGTGAGTTCTATTTCCTCGACACTGACAGCCGCCTCAAAGGAATTACTTAACATTGAAAGCGCGACCTTGACGTTTTCAACTGACAACTCGGGAAGGCTGCCGATGTCCTCGTAGACATGATCTAACTGCTCCACAGACGCATCGTCAGCCGCGCTACGTGGAGGGCGCAGATGCTGTCCGAAACTGGGCGGAGATTTCGGTGTCCTTGCAGGCACGCCCTCACTACCCACTTGCTGAGGGTTCGGACGTGATATGCTTGACAATGGAGCTGTGGCAGGGAAGAAAAATTCAACATTAACTTCACGCGTTGATTCAAACATGGGATAAATAGATCAAGGAAGGCATCAACAAGTCAGACTTCGCTTAGCTCGAAATGCTACTGCTCATATTTGAAAAAGTTCTGAGTAAGTTAATTTTGCTACAGAAACTAAACCACCAAACTGGTGTAGAAAATAACGTTCGAAGCACGTAACGTAGCGTAGCGTATGTAAGGCAACGTAACATACCTTACGTAACATAACTCACTTAACGTAATGCACGTACGCAGCGTAACGTACGTAGCGTAACGTATACATACGGTAAGGTTTCTTGCAAATAGCCAGTGGACCCTACCATGTCGATAACCTGTGCATCTTTTAGCTAAATTGCCTGTAAGAACGCCGCTAGGTGGAGAATAAACTTTCTGAATAAGATATTCAGCGAAATAGCCCTACCACAGGCAGTGATGGGAGTAACGGCGTTACTAGCGGCGTTCTTTTTTCAGTAACGAGTAATCTAACCAGTTACTTTTTCTGCCGTAACAACGCCGTTACCATTACCAAGTCACCGTTACTACGCGTTACTCTGGTAACGAACTCGTTCGCGAACTCCTAATGGCCAACGGCATACTTGCCCTTTGCTTCAGGCGTCTGTAACTAATTACTTTTTAAAAGTAACGTGCCCAACACTGACCACAGGTGATGCAATGCTTAGCAAGGGGTCTGCATGAACCACCAGGTCCACCGCTTAAACGAGACAACAACGGACACCGAAGAGACACAAATGCTATTTCTTCGGGAAGCACCTTCACACAGGAAATGTCGTAGAACCACTGCCGTAGGCAACCCCAAGTTCAAAACGACACAACTTACACTGCTAGATCCGAATATTCAAATATCAAAATTCAGACAAAGTCACCATACTCTATCACAGCCAGGACCATTGCAATGCGACATGCAAGAACACCACCAGAGAAACATCAGAAATAGCTTAATACGCGACCCGCCACACAGCAAGCTTGTGTGATTGCATTGTGTGCATTGTGTGCATTTACGCAACGGCTCCAATGTACCGGGAAGCATTAACGAAGCATCGCGGTTTACGTCGTAATGACCCCGATATTTTGAACATTGCTCGCAAATCGTACAATACAAACCTCTGCCACGATGAGGAAGATTTCGCATTCGTAAGGCAGGCAAACAATGAAATCGCGAGGACTCTTTTTCAGACAGCTCCGCGATATTCACAAGCGCTCTCGCATTCTGAATAAAGACAGCGCAAAGATAGCAAATCCACAAAGAAATATTCGTTGAGGTTTAAGACTAATTATGCACACCTTCGACAGATCAAGGCGAATCGTGACGGTTTCAAGCGCAAGCATGATACACACTAACAACGACATCGACCATGTACACACGCACACACACAGACACACACACAGACACACACAGACACACACACACACACACACACACACACACACACACATACACACACACACACACACACACACACACACACACACACAAATCAATCACACAGACAATCCACACGCAAGGGAGCAGTCGAAAAATAAAACCCAATATACCATGCAAAAAATAAGGGGCAATTCGTTCATTGTATTAATAGAACAGTCGCAAGTACAAAGATAGATACGCACGCATAATTCGCATTAATCATCGTGCTTGCAAGGGATCACTCACCAGTACTGCACTTGTGGAAAGTGTCAACAAGCTCTTCCTACGCAAGCAAGACAGAGCGACTTGCGCCTTTTCCGATCCACCGCTGCACCTATTGTTTACACAGAAAATGCTTTAAGGCACCTTCACTAACCGTGTCATACCGAAAGATGCTACAGTCTTTTAAGCTTAACACAAAAGTAGCACTGAAAACGGACCGTCGTATCTTTACGCTCAGGCCTGTCCCACCCCCGATCCCCGAAAATTTACGTCAGCAACATAAGAGGCTCATTTCGACACAAATATATGAGTATATACACCAATGATGTAACAAGCACATCTTGCTGGCGAGAGAACGCTCACCTGAAACGTGAGGCAAACAAGGTCTCTGTCAAATCCTCTCAATATACCCGTAAACTTATACGCACGGTCTCGAAAGCGACAATACAGGCTTTATAAGTTCCAAACCAGTAACTCCCGCGTCCATACTCGCTTACAATCATTTTATGCCGCAGCTGATTTCATTCGTAGCTATTAAGCTGACCCTTGGGAGTTACACGACTGATCGGGGAGTCTCTTATCGGAGGTTTAGGGGCTTCCGATGGAGCACGAACATACTGCCAAAGCCTCTTTCCACAGAACAAAATCTTTCAATAGCTAGAAGGTATTAAAAGGACTTGTTGGCTTTACAAACGTCAAGGTGCCAGTGCGTTCTCATAAAATCACTGTTTAGTGAGGATAGTTGAGTGTTGAGCGAGGAACGTCCGAGCATCGATGCCCACCCAAGAAAGCACCCGTGCTTGAGTGTTATTTATATTTAGGTGCCAGGTGTTTCGAACTTGCACAGTGCCTAAACGTGAATCCACACGGCGTTTGTTGACGGACATTTCGGCGGGTGACGTCGATCAAGGAAAAGTTTCGTAATCTTTAGATTTACATTCATATGATCACTTGTTCTTTGGCTTTATCATTGGCGGTATTACGAAAACGAATAAATGCGCCGATTTAAAAACTCAAAATTAACGTGCCATCACTGCTTCAACGATACTGGACAACGATTGAGAGAAGAGAGCCATAATGCGCTTCACTTAAGATAAGTGTAGAGTTCCTTCGGTTCGGGGACACTAGAAAGAAAACTGGAATAACTGTTAGACTAATATGTTTCAACGCTACTTCTACACTCACCCTGTCTCCCTTACATTTTCCGCCTTTATATACAAACTTGTCATAACAAACCAACTCCAAAAATGTACTTAAGACTCCATTAAGCTAATCTCAATACTTGTCAAGTAGTTTCCTGACTTAAATATAAATGTGTGAATATGCCCTCAAAATATCACTCGATTCAATCAATATTTACATAACAGGATAGTTTGTTTCTGACTCATGGTGCACCTTGTGCAATCGGAACTTTCAAGTTCAATCATGGAGCAATCAATGACAATAAGCTACCTAAAGCTTTACCCTCCCTGCATCACCACATCCTTACTCCTAACTCACCAGCAACGCCCAATCACCAACAACTTTGGCTCATCCAATTCCAAGTTCATTTGCTGCGAAATAAGGAATCTTGAATAAAAAATATTAGGGTCGCGTTCATATTAAGGTTACCGAGAAAGTTGGCACATTAACACAATCGTGTATACTTTAAACACAGCAAGCTAAAACAGGAGCATTTCAGGAAACGGGAAAAAGCAGGTATCTTAGTCGGGGAGAAGAGAAATTTTCTTACCCCAAGCTACATATGGCGTGCCTTCCAGATATCTTCAAACGAGACATACAAATGCAGAGGGAAAACATCCTCATAAACATCTTCGCGGTAAATCCCCTAAGCCCCAGAACTAAGGTTCTGTTTTCAAAATATAAATCCAACCTGAGCATAAAATGAAGAGGTAGACATGAACTTACATGCAGAAATACAGGCTCGACACAAGCTGCCTGGTCACATCACCACTCACATGGATCTTTTGTCTCGAGCTAAGTCCCAATACGTCGTCAGCACCGAAAAGTGCGGACAAATTTTCCGGCCGCCATTTAGATCCACAACACGAAATTCTGTCAATAAATAAGGAGCAAGCAACGAGATAGTAAATGACGCCATATGTCCTTGAAAGACTCTCCACATCAATACAGAAAGGATTTCCAAGCTTCTGTCAACTTCTATCGAGGATTTCAAGATCAACACCAATCACATATTCGCATAAGATACCTACATTCACATCGTTCATACCTTTTAATCCGAAACAAATACATCCACACCTAGGCTTGCAACATCTACTTTGAATAACCCCTGCAAACAAAGCTTATTCATACTGGGTTACCTAAAAACCATTCAAAACCTACGCATTTTTGAATCTACGTGTCTATACTTCCATACGGGTAACGTATCTACCCGCAAAGCTACTACTACCACCATTCTCATCCACCACGGCGATGGAATCCCAGATGCAAGACTGATACAAAAAACACCACAAGCGTAAGTGAACTAATTAAAGATCGCAACCGTTAAGCTGCTGGGATTTTGTGTGACTAGTATAGGGTATGCTTCTATTTTGCATGAAGATCGGAAGTGTGTCACAATAAAACTTGGGTGCCATAACGCTGAGAACGTAGAATACGCCGCGTAGCCTTGGCAACGATCACCTTTCCATCTCTCTTTAACGGATGTCTTTGCCATCCAATTAATGACAAAATGCCACAGTTACTGCAAAACCAAAGCGACCGGAGAGCGAAATTCGAAAATACTTCACATGATGAAGGATTACGTACAATCACGTTTTTAGCTGCTACATCAAACACAAATTGAGGCCCTAGAAGGCCCAAACTCTACGACACAGAAGCCCGCAGTGAACGCAATACCGATGTCCTACGTAACCACAAAATACTAATTAAAAAATTTACCCACACAAATCATGCCTGCCACTTTACTTACCGGACAGCCAATCTGCAAAGTGAATCAACGGCGCTTGTCGAGTAGAAGGAAATGTTTTTGTTGAACTCCTCCAAAACAGTGGCAAGCACAGTGGATCTGCACAACGACACAAAACGGAGCAACTTTCATCGGCACTACTACGATTATCAAGCACTGACGCAAGTGCAGGCTCGTCGGCATAACATCATTAGTTAATGTCAACTTAGTGCCAAGCATAGAAGTTATTGCCAAGAATAGCACTACTTGCCCAGCATAAACCTAATTGCTAAGCATAGCACAATTGTCACGCGGCCGTAAATTCAGCAGCTCAAATTAAGGATACAAAAGCAGCCAAAAAAATAGCCACACATGAACGTCGATCCAACAAGCTCAAGGTATTGCTTATTTTCAACATCACCTAGTCACGAGGGATATTCGCACGTTGGTCCAGCTAATGACAAACATGCATTCTCAAAAACATTCTCTAAAACCTCAGAAACACAGCCGCACTGATCCTCAATCATGTTACCAACCATATAGCAATAACTTAAAAGCAGCGACACGAGAAAGAGGGACTGCACGCGATGGTAGGAGTAATCGTTAGTATATAAAGTCAATAAAACATAAAAACCTTTCGACGTCGGCCGGCAACCGACACTTACCGAAGTCCAGCTGGCAGCCGATCAAACGATTCCGTCACTACTCTCGCAAATAACGGCGTGTCGGACTTGTCGTGGCGACTAACATTTTGCTCAGTTAGACCAGGAGACTTTCCAATCAAGACGCCAGGCTGGAAAATCAGAACCCAGAGAGACTATGAACACTTAAGCTAACAGAAAATGAAGTCGAAACATCGTGACTAGCATAACTGATTATAGGACGAGCATTGCTCGTGGACATTAGTTTCGCTCCTTGGAACAGCGTCATCTAGCTGCTCACCTAGCTTAAATTCTAGCAAGGTTTCCTAAGTCAACTAGAAGCAACGCTAAATTCATTTTCTGCAGTTTCTCGTGCTGCAATGCTGTCATAAACAGATCACACGAGAGCAATTATTTCCTAATATCAATGAAACTCGGTGTCGTGCGCCTCTTCCTGCTGTATAATCTCTGCCTAACGCACACCGCATCGTCTCGCTCACCAATCGAGTCTCCTATATTCAATCCAAGATAATTCAAATAAGATACCATAAAAAAGTCAATCCACGCTTAATTATGTTTAATGGGGAAAAATGAGTTTCTTAGTTTCTGACGACGAAGTCGGCGACTTAAATATCCACCTAATAATCAGAATTACAAGATACTATCGCAGCAGACGTATGAAGACTACTGCTTTTCATCAAAACCTCCCGGTTATTGCTGTAACTCTTCACCTTCAAGGCAAAGTAAAAAGAAACTCGGAAAAAACGTGCGCGATTGCTTTCAAAACGAGCATCATGATATGAAGGGCAAAAGCTTTGACGAGAAGCACCTGAAGGGAAAGCGTAAGCAACTGCCCACCAACAAAGGCACGAACTTCAACGATCAGGCGCGGAAAGCCGACTAGAAAGCGAGTTAACCCGCAGTAAAAACGGACTGCAAACTAGATCTTAGGTCACATCAGCAAGATTGACTAGTCTTATCGTCAGAGACAACTTCTAATATAAAGAGACCGCAGCAAAACTGCCCGTTCTTCACACATAGACTTATATCTACACGAACATTTTCTAATCAGGACTAGACTGGAAGAGCCAATATTCTTAAACAAGAAAAATATTTTCACCAGCGCTCTCTGAACGCGTTTCGAGATGCACGGAAGAATTATGTGTCTTACCTCGTGGTAGATAGACGGCTTTGAAATAGACGGAATACGGAACGAGTTCTCGTAAGGAGCCTCCACGTTTCGGCTTACAACCTGGGGGAAACGATACATGCGCGAGAGCAACTGTGGCACCTACTTGACTACTATCAACAGAAACTACCACCTACATGTTGACATCTAACTCTTATGAACTATGCGCTCACGGGAACATACAAACTATTAAAGGAGGGAAAGAAAAAATTAGATCCCGGACAAGCTACAGCACGCCCACACCAACAAAAGTAAAGCAAGCAAATGAACTCCATAAATGAGCTTGGAACCCTGCACCGCACACAAAACAGATACCTTTAAATCACTACAAGCTTTAATGAATTAGTCAATATGTAAGAACAAAACTATGAACAGGTAATGTAATCAAGTACTTATGTAATTATGTTCAACCTTGTTATGAATAGCAAGCAGGAGCGTCTCGGCTATAGGTGGACTCTAGAAAATCAAAAAAGTAAAACACACAAATTGAATTGTAGAAACCGATTAGTTCCTCGCTCAACTTCAACTCAAAAAAGTGGATTGATAAGGGAAGCAATATAATCTTGCGGCAACGTATCAGTTTCCTGACTACCAAATATGCCATGATTATTAGAGTAATGGGTCACTAAGATCGCTTTCAAAAATGAAGCCCATGAAATGTAAATGAACATTACGATAGATAAAAAAGATACTGCATGGACATTTTACATGTACCAGAATCATGTATGCAAAACTAAAACAGGATCTCACCCAATTCGCCAGTCGGTCCCTCTCTGATAGATATGCCCACATAAGAGCCGGCACAAATTGGAGAACAAATATAGCACATTCTCGACTTCCATGTGAGTGAATTTCAAATAGCTTTTGGCATAAGAATTGCGCTTTCTAGACGAAAGGGGAATAATCTTTCAAGGAAACCAATAATTTCTAGTTAAGTTGATCTTTTTTAAAAGATGACCCTAGTAAGCTCTTCACATCAGGGAAGCACTTAACACAATCAAACATGCTGAACAGGTGCAAAGCCCAGCATAATCCTGCATTTTGTTCCTTTACAAAGTCTACAGGGAGAACACTAACAAGATAGATAAGTGCAAACTAGATATATTTGTGTGCAGACCTATAAAACAAGCAGGTTCAGAACATAGGAATTGCAAGGATACTAAAAAAGAAGTTCTTCAAAAGCAGAGAACACACCGAAATAAGGCAAACATGAATTACATACAGATCTTAAATTTCCCATAAACAAAAACTCCAAACATGCACAGAAATGCACAAATTACAAAAACTCACCTCATGAAGATGTAGATATTCTAGAAGATAAAAAATCTCATTGATGAGAACATCATCCAAGAAATGATGTTGCACAATCTCTATCAGATTTTGCTTGCTTTTACCCTGCAAATAAATTAAATTAATAGAAATAGTTTTTCTTTAAAATCTCATCTGACCCCACGCCACACTGCTGTGATTCCTTTTATAAGATAACTCTTGCCAGTTTATAAAAATTAAAAAGCTCTTTACTCTAGGATGTGACCATGATAACAGAAAATACATTCATAACCTTACTATTGAATGAAGCAACTTCAAATTGAAATATATAACTATATACACAGAGAAACTATAATATTCTAAACAATGCAAACAACACAAAAATTGCTAAAGATCTTCATAGAATAGAGAGATGGGATCTTCATTACCTTTGTGTTGGCTAGGAATTCTTCTACAGCAGCCTGCTTATCTCCCATCATAACTAGCTAAACAAAATTTCACAGGTGATATATAACCTTTTGGCCATTACACCTGTTTGAACTAGCTTGTGTACACATTGTAAGTATAACCAAGAAGATTTAAGACATAACTCAGCTGGTCAGCCACAGCTAGCACATTCACAACGAACAAGATCACCATCCCTACAATAATAAATTCAACCAACAACCAAGTTCAACCATCAAACTTTTAAAAAAGTGATAGTTTTGCTTTCCAGAACAGGAGCTTTGGCATTGCAATAAAATCTAGCTAGGGAGAGAAGGATTGTACTGTGCATACGAACCCCCAAAAAATTAGACCCCAATTTAGAAAATGACGCACCTATATGATGTTGAGGAATTTTTTCTGCAAATATGCAGAGTGCTAGGATCAAAAACTTTGAACAATTTGTATGCCATCTTTACTTTTTCAGCACGCACATTTCAATTTCACCACTGTAATAGAGGCTTTTAGATGCCTCTAGATGACAGAGCGCATGTTTTAATTGTCACATTG
Source organism: Craspedacusta sowerbii (assembly GCA_003687565.2). Taxonomy (NCBI): domain Eukaryota; kingdom Metazoa; phylum Cnidaria; class Hydrozoa; order Limnomedusae; family Olindiidae; genus Craspedacusta; species Craspedacusta sowerbii. The sequence continues at coordinate 3,557 of QQSS02229935.1, read as the reverse complement.
CACCATTGGAAATATCTTGGTCAGAGCAATTTAATAATAATTCCAAATGTTGCCCAGCAAGAAAACTAAAACCAATGACAAAGTTCCTTTAAAAATCAGCATCTTGATAAAGGAAGCACAAAAAGGGAAAATTGCATTGCTATTGATCTCCTAAAAATATGATATCAAATTATGACTTAATGCGAACAAAAAACATTGAACAACTACAACGCATTAAACAAATATTAAATATATAAGGATCAATTTTGATAATTGCTTACTCTATTTGATTAACAGTTGCAGAAACAACATGACCTCAGACTAGTAATTGAATTAGAACATCAACCTGCTTGTCATTGAAAATTCTTGCAAACAAAGCCAACATAAGTTAAAATACAACACAAAGCTGTGTGTGCGCATGTTTATTTTTTTGCATGAGATTTCCAGGAAAAGGCAAATGTGTCTTCATCCAATATTGTATGTCTTTCAATGTCTCTGCGATGTATAATCCATTGGTATGCACTATACAAAAAGCCACAATATGTCTAATATCAAGTAAGAACATGCTACCAGCTATTTGCAAAGCAAACCCTTTTAATTTTTCTCAACAAGACAGTCAGGTGAATGCTTTGGAAATTCCAAAGTCTCGAACAATCTCATCTGCACTGACTCCAACAAGGTCAAACCCTGTAACTGCCGGTAGCCCCTCAAGCTCATGGAGTTTCTTTACTTTACCTTTCAAGGCATTTTGGATTTCCTTAACATTTGTCTCTATCACTTGCTGATCGTTTGCTATACATTCCAATACCTGGCTACGAGGAACTCTGAGAAATAAATTTCCAATACACATCCATTCCTTTCCACATGCAGGGGGCTTCTTCAAAGCTTGCATAGCTTCTCTATTACAGTTTCTTTTCCTATCATAGTCCACCATTTGTGCCCGATCACTTAAAATCTCCTCAGCCAACTCTTCTACTTCAGAGACGTTTTTCAACGTAATTTCAGCAACTCTGTTGTGTAGCGAATCTGCCATGGCTTCCGCAGAAAATTTGTGATGGGAAGTAATGGCCCTCAGTTAACATGCATAACAACAATGCAGGAATATAAATTGGGTTGATCCTTCAATAGGCTGCAAACAGACTCCACAGGATTATTCAGAACTGCACCGATGGTAAACGAGAACCACGGAATTAAACTCGCCCGACTCGATCGTGTTCGGGGATCGTCGACGAGCACCAAATCGCGGCTGAAGAACCACTTGTTGCACGTGGGCCTGACACCAAGGATCGCCAAGCATAGAAGACCCTTTTCTGATTTATATGTGAGAAAGCGATCTGTTTGACGTATTCACGAGTAGCAAATTAATATAACCAGAACTGCAGGCTTCGTCATGGTAACAAATCGAACGTAAATCATTCAAAACCAAGAAAGCTGAAATTATTTTCCGGTCTTTTTGTGGTCGGGAAAACAACCGGTCCATTTGCTTTGGGTTTGTATCGCGGCAAGCTCTAGATCATTTCCCCATCTTCATCATTAATTCTAAGATGCTAGTGTACGAGTTAGCAATAGTTTGATTGTCACCCTGTTAACATGCAGTCTCAAGACTCAAGACTCAAGACTCAAGACTTAAGATTTTTCTTTTTCTTTGTAGGTTAAAATAGGCTTAACGACATAAGGAAAGGTCGTGTAAAATTCAAATAAACGGGAGCCAAGTGGCAAAGGAAGGGCTGAAAAGCAACCCACCTGAGCCCTGCTTATCCATCTGACTAAATAGCCACGCATTTAAAAAATATATCAACAAGAACGCATACCACACAGATCCAATAAAAGAAGGTAAGTCAGGTAACGCCGTACAAGAAGAGACTTTTCAAGGAAGCTGATAGTGGCGTTCAAAATGACCTTGTTTGTGGAATCATTGTGGATATTACTACAATGCATCAAGAGATCACAACAGTTCTTTTTTCGTAGGTCCGGAAGATCTTTTTTTCACAGCTGAGCGGAGCTGACTGAGAAGCATCGCACGCTGGTTAACGTACGCAGGGCATCGCAAGAAGAAGTGCTCCGTGGTTTCATCGTTAAGTGTGCATGAGCATACCGGATCGTCGCATCGGAAATTGTGCTTGTTGCAATGCTCACGGAGGTCATTAAAACCCACGCGAATCTTTTTTAATAATGCAAAGCCTTCCCTGTTATTTAAGCCAAAATGATGGCGCTTTTCGGAACGTATGAAGCCGAACAAAGACTTTGGAAACCCCTTAATGTCGGAGCGCAACGGATAGCAGGGTCGAGTCTCTCGTACTCTACTCTACAGAAAGGGGAAGAAGCTCATTCGATATCTTTTTGTCCGAGCAAGTATCAATATTATAGATTTAGCTGACGTCAACTGATATTATGTGAAGGTTGCTCAGTGATATGCTGCATGAGGTATTCGGGAGTTAAATGATTCCCTATCTTATAATAGTACGAGAGGCGTCAGTACCATCTACGTCATGCCAGACTTTCCAAACCTAGTTCTTCATATAACTTCTCCCGATTAGAACCTTTGCCGGCAGCCAGATACAACTAGGGCAGCTTGGTACTGCACAGATTCGAGGTGGTCCACGAAGACCTTGCTTTGTTCATGGTATATTATGTCTCCAACGTCCAATTGAGCTCGGAAATGCAGCTTATAAGATAGGTCGAGGACGTCTATGTTCACAGTTTTAGAAGGAAATCTGAGTATTGCAAAGACTTTTCTGGCTTTGAATATGACGTCTCAAATATGCTTAGAAAAGGTCAAGCGTGAGTCCAGGATTAAACAAAGGTGTTTGGTGCTGTCTAGTCTAGAAACAGGGAAGCCCATGCGTGATAAATTTGGTTGCATCCCGGGGTTTTGCTTGACAGAAAAAGTTACTTCGATTGCTTGCGTAGATATGTAGGAATTAAACTGCATTTTCCACTGGTAAGCCCACGATGCAATTGCGCTTAAGTCTATGGTGAGCAGCTGATGAGTTTGAGTTGAGCTGATGAGCAGATGAGTGAGCTGATGAGTGAGTTGGTGCGCTCACTCAAGACACAGATTTATTTACTGAATATATGCAAACAAAAAGTGCTTAGGAAATAGTTCCATCATTAATGTAATATTGATCTAAATCAACAAGCACTTCAATCGAGAAGAGAAGTATTTCTATGTGCATTTATGTGAGCAGGGGGCGCCCTTCAAGTCAGAGCTAATCAACGACGCAACCTTATGACACAGAATAAGAGCTGAAAGGGGGAATTTCGGAGGGAGGAGGCATTAGAGCGAAATATCGTACTTGCATGGAGTTGCTCACTCAGAGAAATTGTTATTTAGATGAGACTCAACTAAGTTCAAGTCTGTATTTTTGCTCAATCTAAATAAGCAAAGATGTTAGGAAAACGCTTAAAAATTAAGGAAAAGTAACCCACAACTTTCAGGCAACGACGTAACATAAAAATAAATATAAGCGAATGAAGCGGTAATCGGCACGCAATGCTTTGATTAGTAGTAGTAGTAGTAGTAGTAGTAGTAGTAGTAGTAGTAGTAGTAGTAGTAGTAGTAGTAGTAGTAGTAGTAG
>QQSS02229924.1:0-10312 GCA_003687565.2 Craspedacusta sowerbii | reverse complement strand
AAAGATGAATTACATAAATGTGTGAAGAATGCGTATGTGTGTGTTATAATATGTCTCCAACACCACCCACGATTGCCCACGACAATGTCTGTTGACTGTTATGCCTCATCCTGAAGCCATAACAGACGGATGCCGTCATGGATCAATCCATGACAACATCCATCAAGAAACCAGGTTCTTCCCCAAATAACGAGGCTCATATCGTGATTGTTTCCGGATGAGGCAAATGAAGCCTGTTTCTTAGAAAATTATATGCCTTTGAGCTGTGAAAATGAAGTGCTACTAAACCCTATTTCAAGTCCTCAGAATAGGTCATGCTGTGTTTGCCTTTGTATTGGCTTGTTATTCGTTTTGAATGGCGACTAAGATTTCAGGGTCAAAATTATAATGTAAAAGCTCCACCTGCTCCCTCTCTATAAAATGGTTCTTTAGAAATTCCTCCAGCAAATTTTTAATTCTGTGTTCTTTTTGTTTCAGCTTTTGCTTAGCAAGTTTAAGCTTTTGATTTTTGTCCTTTACTTTCTACAAGGTCACCTGCAGCTTATGCTGGGTCGACTCCAGATGTGCTTCTATGGATCTATACCCATAGCAGTGTTATTGTTCCACTACGCTGGATTGGCTAATTGTAAACTTAGTTTCATTCCCCACATTATTTGCAGAAGATGAAGTACTGATCGTGAACCCTTTTTTCATAGGCGAGTGGTACCGAGTGCGAGGATGATGCTGTTTATTTTGGAAATACTCTGGGAATTCTGATGGGACTGTATTATTTCGCAACATCGATTTACGAAGACCCCTAAGAAAGTTAATATCAACAAAGTGTGCACTGCATACTTTCTCTTTCTTTGTTGGGTGACGTGGCTTCTCATCTCTTTTAATCCTGCTGATGCGCGAAATCCACTCGCGCAGCCTGTCAGGGTCATTCCATGGAAACCTGGAAAACACAGCGGGGCCTATTTGGGCTTTCGCTTCAGCAAAAAAAAAAAAATTCATTAAGATATTTCATATATTTGAATTTAAATGGGGCAAATACAAAGTAAGACTTTGCATCGATCACCTGAATCCGTGAGTCTTAACAGAGCGATATAAAACGAACCAGTGAAATTTTCAAGTAGAAAACGCTAAACAACAACAAAAAATAAATTAATAAAAATAAAATTCCCACTTGCGTGTGAAATGAGACCTTAGAACCTTTCGAGGCTCTATTGCTGCACATGTAAACAGCTCAATTCTGCACCATCTTTACGAACTAACGGAAGAAGTTACCAATACTATGACATGACCCTCCTAATAGTTTGCAAAGCATTAGCAATTTTTTTTCCAGAGAACGCAAAAGCCTTAAGCTGCGAGATTACGAAACACGTTGTCCTTTCCAAATAATTAAGTCTGCAGACAGAGATATTGAGAAGCCATCGGAAATGCCAGAGACAAATGACGAGTATGTTTTGCCACACATAAAATGGCGTACGAAACTTGCGATCAGCAACGGTCACGTGACCTCGGGGGGGCTTTATGAATAACGTTTCCACCTGTATATAATTAAGTCGCGAACATTACCGTTTGCGTGTCGGATTTGAGAGCTCTCCGTAAGCAGAGGTTGTGACGCCTTTGAGTGAGAAGAAAAAGTTCAGAACGATGGGAGCTGCAAAGCTTTACATTTTCTCAAAAGTTGGTGCGTATAAACGACTTTGCCGAGAGAAATCTGTCTGACTCAAGACTTTGCAGGCGCAAACTTCCAAAAAGTTCAAAAACTCAGTTTTTACATGTAGCACTTTTTGATAATCTTGAGCGATTTCGTTGCTATATCATGAGTCAGAGGCCTTTTAGCAACGGGAAAAAAACACTGTTTTCCCCTTCGTGACTAAAATTTGGGACACCCTAGTGCTCAACACTGCTTCCCCCGGTTTCGCTTGGTTCTCATGAGCAGATGAAAGAAGTTCGTTGTTTGCGATTATCCAATAATTATTTTGGCAGAAGTTGTGCCTGTCACGCGCTTTCTCGGTTACATCGAAGGGCCGTCGAGCAGATGAAAGAAGTTCGTTGTTTGCGATTATCCAATGATTATTTTGGCAGAAGTTGTGCCTGTCACGCCCTTTCTCGGTTACATCGAAGGGCCGTCAAACCTCCCCGATTCGTTTTGAAACAAACTTTAGATGGAAGGCTGGAGGCTTATGTTTTTTCAATCTTTTCTTAAGTTGTTGCCTGAGTGCGTCGGATGTAAAATTCACTTTTTCAATTCCAAGTTGCTGTTCTTCTGAGTTGCCTTGCTGCTTGGAAACGCTGCTGTAAGTTTTTTACTAGATTTGTTCTTCTGCGTTTAGATGTAGAGAAAAGAAGAACTTTGCGTTATAAGCCCTTAACCTAACGGCGTTCATATACTTTTTTGCAGAAACATTTCAATTATGCTTTAATATTCCTTTAATACCACTCGAGGATAGCTTTTTAGGCTATCTTCAAAACGAAGGGAAGAGCGGTTTTACATCCGTATATTGTTATGATTCTACACACCTGAGGTTAAGGCAGTATTCCATGTAGCACATGTGAACTCGAAGTAGCTAGCTCTTTATTTATATGAGCTGAATTTTTACATTCTTTTCTTTGTACTGTGTGGGTTCTTGAGTACTCAGTATAAATTAATTTTAATGGTGCCAGCAACAATAGTGGCGCATAGAGTGATTTACATTCTTCAGATCTTAGTGGTTTAAAGCGTTTTATCGAAGTTTCTTGAATGTATAAGTGTGTAGTCACACTCAAAGATTAAATCAGGAGTCAGTTGTCTGGCAGGGTGCGATTTTTCTTTCAGCCCTGTCTTTAAGCGATGAATTTATAAGGAAATCAAGGCCTAAAACTTTTAGTAAATAACCAGAAGACTACCTTCCTCATGCTTTATTTTGTTTTTCAAAAGCATATATGGAACTTCTGCTTCACAATTACTTGAACTCGAACGTTGAAAACCTTTCCACCACAGTAAAAGGTATGGTGAGGACTTGCAGTTGTGGTGCTGCATTGTCGTCTAGAATCCTGCACTATAAAGTGATGAGACATCGATGTGCCATTTGCCATTTGCAAAGCAAGCTACGTAGATGCAAAAACCGTCAACTGATCTGTAAATGCATATATTATGTATGTGAGAGAGGCTGTACCCTTAGTTTTAAGCACACTAGCTTAAGTATCCTGCATAATATTTTGGACATAATTTATTTTACTTATTTGTCATGAGTTGCCATCATCATAAGTATTGGGATACATTATTATATATACTTCATTTTAGTTTGGACTTGTAGATTTGGTTATTTATTGCATTTGATCATAACCCAGACGCCATTCTGTAGTCTCTTAACATATATGTCTCCATGAGATGATGTCGCTAGCATAGACTGCGTTTCACTTAAATTTAATTTAAGATTCATTCAGCCTGGAATGGAAGGAGTTTCATTCAGCAATTCATTCATTTTAGCCTGGAATGGAAAGACTTTTGCTGATTGGCTGGCTGGCCAGGTTGGCTGATTTAAATCATCTTGATTAAATCACTGATTAAAATCGCGATTTAAATGAAATGCTTTTGTTTTTGAATGTTTTGATGATTTAAATCAAATTTTTTTTAAAACAATTAAATTTCTTTTTCTGTCTTCCTGTAACTTTCAGACAGAAATTGCGATGAATACTTACAAATTAAGTTCATAGACGTCTTGTTATTAACAGTTCAAACAACTAAAACATGCAGAATTACTGCGTCTCTACTCTCTATCACCATCAGTCAGTCTATCTCTATTATCAATGTCAGCGCAATTCACAGTAGAATAACTTTTCACTCACTGACTAGAGTGTGGAGTACAAAGTCATAAAATATTACTGTAGAGTCTCTCTGCAGTGTTAACCAGGGACAAACTGTTTGAAATAAATTGAATAATTAGTTGTCTGATTGCAACAGCCTGACTGTGATCCCAAGTCCATAATGCCCATTGGCCTTCATTGTCTAAAAGTTAAAGAATGTAAGCAATTTTTTTTCTCCAAAAATACACTGTAGCAGTTAACCGTCAAATACTGTATTCTGCTGGTGCATTGCCTTAAAGGCAAAGAATAAAGCTAATAATTTTTGTGACGTTTCGGTCCTTTCTTGTGCCATCCTCAGACTAAACGAACAAGAATACAAAAAAACGAAAACAAGCAGTACCAAAGGCGCCAGTCAGGTTACTTAGCTGACTTAAATTCAATTCAATCAGGTTAACTTTGTGGGTCTTAAATTCAACTCAAGCAAAATATCCGAAGTCAAGTCAAGGATATGGGACACCTGATAACAACCGACTGCCTAAAACCCGATCCTGCAAAAGTTGAGGCGATTGCAGAGATGGAACGATCCATCGATATCAAGATGATGCTGCGATGCATGGGTTTCATAAATTACCTATCCAAATTCATGCCTCGCCTGTCAAGTGTGTGTGTGACCCAATCCGAAAGATCTCTTGCAAGGACACAGAGTGGGTTTGGGGACAAGAACAAGAGAGCGCCTTTAGAGAAATAAAACAAATGGCAACTACAACCCCGTTACTGAGATTTTACAGCATAGACAGAAAGTCGCCTTGCAATGCGATGCAAGCAAAGCGGGACTTGGTGGAGCACTATGGAACACTATTACAGGAAGGCTTTTCTTGCCCAAATCGAAAAGGAATGTCTAGCTATCGTTTTTGCCAGTGACAGGTTCGACCAATACATACTCGGACGAACAGCTGTCGCGGTACGTACAGACCATAAGCTACTCGACTCAATATTCAAGAAGCCCCTTACAGCCGCACCAAAGAGACTACAGTGCATGCTGCTGAAATTGCAAAAGTACAATTTAAAAGTGGTCTACAAGAAAGAACATAAATGCATGTCACTGATATGCTATCCAGGGCATACTTGCTGAACGTGCTGATAACACAATCCAAGCACAATGATGTGATGACAGTTGATAGTTTTGAGGAAGTAAACGCCATGGAATTCACAAGAGTTACTGAAGAGTGTTTTGCACAAATCAGAAAGCTGACGAGCGATGGTAACCTATTGCTGGCAGTGAAAGCGACGATTCTCGCTGGTTAGCCGGACAAAAAAGATGAAGCGCCAATCGAAACACGGGCGTATTGGACTTTCCGGGTCGTAATGGCCGTGCATAATGGAATCGTTTTTCGGGGTAACAGAGTCGTGATCCCAAGGCCATTGCGACACGAAATTCTCGCAAGAATCCATTCAAGCCACCTCGGGCCTGAGGCATGCTTAAGAAAAGCCAGGGATGTCTTATACTGGCCTGGCATGGAATCCGAAATGAAGGATTTCATGTCTTCTTGCAAGACTTGCCACACGTTTCTCGCAAGTCACCAAAGGAAACTCTGAAGAGCCATCCAATACCATCTTGACCATGGTGCAGGTTAGGGATGGACATTTTCATCGTCAAAGAAAAGATCTACCTAATGACGGTGGACTGCTAATCGTATTTCTGGGAAGTTGACGAGCTACCAGCAAATCCCAAATCTAAGGACGTTATAAAAAAAATACCGAGCAAACTTCAGCCGTTATGGCATACCCGATGTAGTGGTTGCAGACAGGGGTAGTCAGTTTGACTCGGAAGAATTTCGATCATTTGCTGCAGACTGGGAGTTTGGGGTCACTTTGGCCCACCTTTTACCATAGCAAGTCCAACGGCAAGGTAGTGTCAGCTGTTAAAATTGCGAAAATGCTCAAGACAAAGATGTGTACAAAGCGTTGCAAGACTGGCGGCAAACGCCAACTGCAGGGATAGGAAGCAGCCCATCCCAAAGGCTGATTGCAAGAAGAACGAAGACATTGCTTCCAACCGCTGAAGCACTACTCTATCCTACGATTCCAGCCAACGTCGAGGAAAGTATCTCGGAAAAGGAGCAAGAAATCCAGCGCCAGTACGATACAAACGCCAAAGACCTACCCCAGTTGCGCGTTTGGGAGGTAATAAGGGTTAACTCGCCCCCGGAGGCATATTACCAGATCGTACCAGAGTAGTTGCAGTAGCAGAATCCGGCGCATCTGATTGGTCAAGCAATTAAACACAAGGCTATTCCATTGCCAACCGTGCAGCTCAGCGACCGCAACCAGTCTCCTATTTGAAGAAAGCCTGTCTCGCTACCCTATGGTGTTGCTAAAAAAGAGGTATCGCCTTTTATCGAGTTAATGTCGACATGTTAATGTCGACATGAGCTTTAAAAGCAAGGATTGGGTTCCGACAACATGCAGTCACCTGTGCTGTTAAACACTTCTCTTCGGGTTAGTACATCCTTGCATTCCTTCTAGTGCTGTCAGAAATACTTCTTTCACTTGCAGAGTTCTTTTTCGGAACCGTTTGGTGGTTATAATAAGAAAAGTTCGGGGAAATTAGGATATCAGTTATCTTTGCCTGCAAAACGCCATTTGTTTGCACAGACCTAGTGAAATAGACTACTATATGCAATTTTGCGAGTACTAATTGAAGCTTAATCAGTTGTGTCTGCACTCCATTCTCGATGTGAATTCCAAACAACAGCAGCAAGTTATTAGGGCAGTATGATTTTAAAGTAAGACTCCCTTTTGCTTTTTCGTTTCAGGGGGAAAACCTATGATAACATGAGTCAAAAATATAGTGTGCGTTGAGGGTTTTCCGATTATGTACACCATGATATCACGGAAATCCAACTGCGGTACACTGAGCTTTTGTGACACAAGTGCCAATATCAGCACGTATGGGTCGCAAGGTCCTAAAATCGATACCTTGGATTTATAACGACCCGATTCCTCTTTAGACAGATAGCTAGTGTAGCCAGAAATGACATACAAAGCATCAGAGAGTGCTACATCGACCGGAATAGGTAACGTTTCCCTTTCCTACAAAGAATCCACTACCACTACCAGCGTCAGATCACTCTGACTTGACCAGCGTAATGGCGGATCGTAGCTGTTTGCGCACCTGGTTGAATAGGGTCTATAGAAGGCATTGGTTGAGTTGCTTATTGCAAAATCATGGTACAGGATTTCTTCCGAGGGACCACCATAGCGTTTAGCTCAAGACTGCAAGTTATAAACTGAAAACGGAAGTTATAAAGTTTCACTTGTTAGTTTGTGGCATAGCCCGTAAATAAATGTTTTAAATTTCGTTGAAAGAGAGCGCGAGTGGGTGCACAAATGTTTGTTAGTGCTTTAACACGCGTCCACTTATGCTGTTGCCGATTTATGGCTCTGTTTTCGTCAGCCTTGCTAAATGTTGAGCAAGGAACATGATCCTTTCTTGTTAATCAAGCTCTAAGTGCTAATCATTTTAAGTCTATGGCCTCGTTTTACATTGTAAAATTTTTGGTTAAGACAAACTTTTGTTCCTTTCTTATTTTTGCCACATTTGGCATTATAAATGATTTATATATTTGCTAACATTTTTAAAATTTTCATTCGCATGAAGATGTAAAAAGTACATGTGTTGAAAAGTACATTTGTTGTAATATAAGCATGATCTATCCAACATTTGTGTCATGATCTGGATTCTTGCTAACTAAGGGCTGATAAAAGCAACTGGTTGACGAACACCTGACCGGAATCGCCTATTTTCTTCATAAAATTTAATAGTAATTATTTGTTCTGACTGATTGACTATTCAATAGTGTATTATACCATGTAATAAAAGCATATACAAAATGGTAACATTTACACCAAACATCATGAAATGCAACAAAAAAATAGAACCTGCGTTTATTAAATAGACTTGCAATAGTATTTTTAAAGCAACAAAAACTAAAACCTGCGCATAAATTGAGGCCAACACCAAATTTGCACTTATTAAATAGACTCTCAATAATACTTTTAAAGCAACAAATGAAACTTGCACATAAATGTTGCCATCACCAAATGTATACTTAAATAGGTTTATTAAGAAGACTAGAAATAGTATTTTGAAAGCAACAAAAAGACAAAAAACTTGCGCATAAGAACTGCCTATAACATTTAAGACTTAGTGTCCATCACCATGTGACTTGGCATTTGGTTGAGAATGTAATACATTGTATGCCAGATTTCTTGGACGCTTGGTCCGATGGCGGATTGGATCTGCATTTGGTGGTCGGCCAACGAGTAAACGTTTAGCTCCTCTGGTCACCCCTGCTGACCTTCTTGATATTGCTGTTGGCTGCACGCATATCGCAGAACGGTGACGGTAACGGTAACCCGGCACATTGGAGCCCATGGAACGAAAAAATGCCTTTAACTGCCCAGAAGTATGCACCTTTTTAATCTTCGATATACCAAACTGTAAATCTGACAAGTCAGGGGTTAAAGAGCTGACTTTGTCATGCAGTATATTAATAAATTCGTTCAACGCTTCTGTTGTTGTGGTTTCGCTTGCATCAGGTACTGTTGTTATATTTGGTGTAGTGTCTACAATATCAGAATGCAGCAGACCATCTCCAGAAATTTTCTCATTCGCAACTTTCTTATCTTCTTGTAACGATGAATAAAAAGATGCTACTTCTGCTCGTTCACCAAGAGCCAAAACAGCTACTTGATGCCGTGCCTCTGACGATGTCATGATTGAGTTTGAAAACGCCACGTCTATGAATAACCAAATATACTGATGAATGAAATAGCAGGTGTTATCTTACATAAAGGCTACAGAACTTCAAAATGCCCATTAATGAAAATATATATGCAATTTTCAATATGCCCATGAATGAACTTATAAATGCCCTTGGATTAAACTCAAATCAAGTGGTAAGCAAAGCACTTGCTTTTGTTGAAGCTAATCTTTGACTATGTTATTTAGAAGAAACAAACCTTTGTAATGCTTCGTGACTGCAGCCTGATGCTTGCAAAATTTTCCAAGGGCACCTTCTGCACATGTACAAACTCCACAGCGAACATTCACTACATAGAATTCCGCTGTATTTTCGCTCCGCACTTGAAACTCTGTGGAGGACAGACATGTTATGTCGCTAGGTTGGCAATATGCTGCTCTCTGCTCCAACTTAAGAACAGTAAGCAATGGGGCAGACACTCGCGAATGTGCAAAAAGCAAAAGTCGGTTTACATAGTAACTCTCCATGCTTGTGCATACGAATTCAACCAATGCAACAGGGTTGTACGCCTTGACCCTTGTTAGCACGATATCCTTGAAAATTCGCACTGTCACCTCACTGAAGTTGTTCGTGTTATGACCCCTGTGAGCAGGCGTCCGCCATGCCAAGCACCACAACTCGCGACGTCCCCAGTACTTTGCGACCCTTGCACACCAGTTAGGGTACTTTTTTGCAGTTATTGATGACAAGGCTGCATTGTACATTTCCAAAGCCTGGTCTTGAACAATCGAGGCTAAAATAGATCGGAATTCCCCAATCAAGATCTAAAATGAAGTTTAATAATAAATTAAATACACAAACTATATACAATTTATATTTACGAATACGTATGTGCTTTATGAAACCAGGTTATAAGATCAACCTAAGTCGGTATAATCAGTATTGCAGCCTGCCAAGAATGAACATGTAGCAAATGCTTTCAGTACCTGTCTGTCATCTTTGCTGATGTTATTGTGACGCTCCCATAACCAGCGCCAGTGAGCTTGCATAATATGGAAAATACATAGTCTTATATTGCTGCCAGGCCATGTAACATGGAGTGCCTTCTGTTCTGCTTCACTGTCGTCACAGAGGAAAACCTCTGGTGCACCACGGCCACCAAAGAGAGTACAGTCACACTTTGCAAGGATACCAAATGCAGCTGCATAGTCTTGTACAGACTGTCCCTGAAATTTTTAAAACAAAAAGAAAAAGTGACACAAGCACACATCTGTAAATGCAAAAGAAAAAATTAGTAGTGTTTGAGATTCAATAGAAACTACATACAATAAGAAGATCCTCACTTTTGTAATCATAACAGCTAGTGGTACGGCTCCCGCTGGTGATGTTGTCAGCATGAAAGTAACCGTGTGGTTTTCAGCATCACAGGAAGCTGTGCTGTCAACAAAGCATATTTCTGCTGCACTTGGCAATGCATGACACCGTAGCATGAGTGGCGTGATGATGCATACAGCAAATGGGCATTCTTCGAACATTACACGGCATCCCCCAGCTTCGTATACTGAAAGCTTTCTCTTTAACACCTGAAATTTAATACAGATTCATGCATAAGCAATATCACGTGTGAAAATGTGTCCCTAGTATGACATAAAATGAGGAGAAAAACAAGGTGGTGTACTTACATCAACCATTTCCATTCCAGACCTTGGACCAAGATTTGACTGTATCCAGACATCATGCCACCAGCGAATCTGTTTATATTTTGGTAGAAC
>QQSS02229913.1:0-10314 GCA_003687565.2 Craspedacusta sowerbii | reverse complement strand
TATATATATATATATATATATATATATATATATATATATATATATATGTATTATACAGCGCATGCACATACTAATAATCGCAATATTAGACGTCATCGGAGCAAAGAAGTCTTCACCTGGGGTGTCTACGTTGACCATGTAGACCGAAGGGTAACGCTATTACATTCAACCCACTTATTTCTACCCGTGCCATACATGAATTACAAAAAAACGGACTTACTAAGCTCTGGAATGACTCCTTAGATCCGAATGGTCTCGCCTCGACAGAAATATCCAGGTACGTGTCATCACGCGAGCTCTCATGTCCACACTAAGTGAAAGATAGCAAGACATGATGACCATGACTGGCGCCATACTTCAGCACAGTATTTCCCCTCTATTGAAGAAGGCCTGACAGCCCGTCTAAGCCGCGCTCGCAATGGACAGCCACGTACGGATTTATCAGAAGTTATCAATGCGACAGCACGCAAACCATACACGTGTCGAAAATACAACTCCAACAGCCAGTGCTCACATTCACAAGGACTGCCTAATACTGTGGGAACCTGTTAACCTCCAAATAAATAACCCTTCACAAATGGAGAAATAACACGTCCAAACATGCCCAAAATGAATAAAACCCATATCCATCTTAGAGCCAACCAAAGAAACAGTTTCTGGAACATCGCTTTAGTAAGAAACATGCAAGAAAATAAAATCACAAATCTGTAAGGGCTTAGAGAGGACACAACAGCATTTTTTCCCACAGTGAAAGGACACGCTAGACTGGGTAAGTATAACAACAGCTTTTTGCTCATGCATCAAACAACATCACTTCAAGCCAACATTAGCAAGACGCAAACACTCAACATGAGCGCGTCTGCAAGCAACCATACCTTTAGACACTTGACGTAATCTTTCATCCGGCCCTGATAATATTGGTTGATCAAATTTTCCTGTCAAAATCAAAGCCAGGTGAACATCACGTAAACAACAGGTGAAACAAGAAAAAAGACTTGGCATCTTCAAAAGCACACTAACGTTTAAGCTAATTAAGAAGAATCCAGTGGCGCCACTAGGGTTAGTGTTACCAGGTGCGGCAAACTCTTGGTGTCACCCCTCTATATTTTCACAAATCACCATAGACCTTTTCCACATGTTCCTGTACTAAAGAATGTCAGGTCATCCTGGTGGTACCCGGTGAGACCCCCAACCCAGCACCCCACACCCTCCCAGCGACGCCACGGGAAGTATCAACTAAACCAAAAGACGCTCTAATAATGCCCCACGAATCGCTACTCAAAAACAGATGCACCACAGCCAGAAACGCTCGAATGTCCCAGATCCGCTCTAAGACAAATCATAGTTAATTTATTAATACAACACACATTATAGTAAGAATACAGTTACATACCACTAATATATAAATACGCATACTAATACATAATACACATACACATACACATATACACGCATACACATACTAATACATAATAACACATACTAATAATATAATACACATTTAAGTAACTCTACCATCATAAATAGGTCATAAATTTGAAAAACTAGGGAACAGCACGGTGCTATCTGGAGCCATACCTGATCGGTATTCTTAAGAGTGTTCTCCAACGCATCAAACATGACGCGGCAAAGCTCTTGCACGTCATGTTGCTGCCATGCTGCAAGCGCACGTAAAAACAATATATAACAACAGCAAACAATAA
This sequence comes from Craspedacusta sowerbii, assembly GCA_003687565.2. Taxonomy (NCBI): domain Eukaryota; kingdom Metazoa; phylum Cnidaria; class Hydrozoa; order Limnomedusae; family Olindiidae; genus Craspedacusta; species Craspedacusta sowerbii. Next base: position 8,611 of record QQSS02229913.1, on the reverse strand, counting down.
CATAAACAGCACAATGACACTAAGACCAAAAACTAACAAAAAATAATGAAGCAACTGCAGCTTTGGGGCAATTTCCCAACGCAAGCAAAAACAATAATTAAAAGCACCTAACATTAACATCAACAATTTAAAAAAAAAACAATCAATGAAACAACTGCAGCTTTGGGACAATTTCCCAACGCAAGTAAAAACAATGATCAAAAACAACAAACAATAACATTAACACCAACAACTAACAACGACAAATAATGATACAACTGCAACTCCCAGAAACAATGTCCAAACAAAATTCATGTTACACCAAACACGCCAAGTCAAATCTATGGATACACAAGCGAACATCAATGTGGTAAATGCGCATGGCGCGAAATCTCGCAATACGTTTCACAGTTAATTATACAGTGTTCTACCACACACAGCTTTACCCATAACACCCATCCCAATAAACTAATAAGCCATATTCAACGACCAGAGAACGCGAAGAACGCGAGAAGTCAAAAGGACTTATTTACTTCAAAGTTGGCAGCATTGAACAGTTTGATATTTAAGAACTTTCAAGTTCAACGTCACGCGTTCGTGGAACAGTTGGATAGTCACAGTCCAGGCAAGGCGCGACCTAGCGCGATATAACTGATAACGTCGTCAACGGCCTATCACGAAGCTGAGGAACGTATTCACAGACTGTCGTGTAATGCAGTCTTAACAAAGTTTGGCACCATAACAAAAACAGATTTTATGCAATAGCGTTACAGAAGCTTTTGTGTCACAGGATCACCTCCATTGGTTAACATGCTAAATCTCATTAGAAAACGTTACGGATTTCCAAACAGTGGCAAACTCAGAGACCTAGCAAAAAAAACAGCTACTGCCTGCCAAGATGAGCCTTCAGTTTGCAAAGAATAAAGAAGTTGCGGTTGATACATGATAAGAGCAACTCTACAAAAAAAAAAAATCAGCAATTCCGGAATTTCGCACATAGTGAATTATCTGCAGAACAGACATGTTCAGCAAACCACTCGTACCAACATTTCCTGCTTTCCCGGAAAAAAATCTTTAAAATTTCAGGCCCAAAAGTTTCAGAGGCAGAGAGAGTTGATTTGGTGTGCATAAGAAGCAGACGTGCAATACAGTGCAGACGCGCTAAGGACTGCAAAACAAGGATCCGGAGTCACGACCTCAACATGACAGCCCAGGGCACAAATAATGGCGGATAAATGTGCATAAAGACATTCCATACTACCCAAAATTCAAAATATCAGAGCTATATCAAAAAAGCTATTCCAATTGAAATCACAATTCAAAATGTGCCATACTTCATACATGGCTAGTTTAAACAAGATCATATTAAATCTGAATTATGCGTACGAAATCTCAAGCTCGGACCTCAATGTACATTAAGAGACTTCAATTCCCAAGCACAGAACCTTTTAACAGCCACAACCATAGTTAAAACCCACAATACCCTCTGAGCTGTCCCAGCCAAAACTTTTAGTTAAGTCCGTTGTTTCAACAGCCCGTTTCTTGCTTGTCTACAACATCAAAATTTAGACAGGGTTCATGCAAGCAACAAATTGCATGTAAGAAAACTCCACAAAAGAAATCCAGTAGCTAAATAAATTAAGAGGTCTTAAAAAGTATGTATTATATTGCCATTTCTAAGAGGCCTAGCATGAAAAAATAAACATTGTAAACTATGCACAGAAGTGATTAAGAAATGTAAGACCCGAAATATTACTCATGAGATTTGTCTTATTAGCTGCATCTAGCGACAAGCAATGCTAAACAATGTCATAATGAGTAGCACCTCCATTCTTAGGAAAAGTTTCTGAAGCTGATAGGGAATACTGGTAGCAGCATCCTCCTCGCTTCCCTGAAATCTCCATCTACAACATCAATTCAAAGGATGGCCATAGAAAAGATTTCACTAGGCCCTGCAAAACCAATCTGTGCAAATAACCTGTGTCTACGGGAAATTGAGTAGCCAAACTTTCTTCTCAAATCATCAATACTTAAGACAAAACAGACAAAAAAAAAATTTCCATAATACCACGATATCACCATATGGGCCATCAATGACGTACCCGACTAATAGCTAAAAACTTTATACAGCCATGCTTGCTCACAAGAAGGGTGCTGACAAGCCATCAATATAGCAACAACAGCCTTTAATTCCATTTCTCACTATGGAAACACAATGTTTAGAACTGCAGTCATACATGGCCGGCGTGTGTTGGCAAATGACTGACGAGAGAAATTCGAATTTTAAGACCTTTTCCCCCAGCATCACTGACCAGAATTTGATCCCACGTGTTCACCACAGTACTTGCTTGCCAGATATTGCCCACTTACAAGGAAGCATTTAATTACAGTGGCATTCATTTGCTGCAAGTGTTTCTCTGAGATCCAATAACTCATCACAAGTTCAGGCCATTAAAATTAGCATCCTTGCTTTGATACTTTGTAACAATTAGTTTCCGTACTTTGATGCTTTTTAAAAATTGCTGATATGCCAGAAAAATAAAATGATAAACCTTTCTTCCTAAAACAATAGAAAAATTCTTGATGTTTTCCTACAGTGAATTTAATCAGCGTTTTTAAACAATGTTTAAAATCAAGACTGCTACTGAAACCGCTCATTGGTGGAGAGCATGTTATTTTAGCAGAATCTCAAACTGAACTTCATCACAAGTTTAAATAAAATGCAATACTATGAACGAACTTCCTGTTACTTCAACAATGATTAAAAGTGGTCGTAATGTTTTCACAATCACTTAGGGATGTTGTTATTTGGGCTGCACGGGATTTCGGCCCCAGCTCCAGCCAAAAACTAGTTTACAAATCCGGTCCAAATCCGGCTCCGCCCAAATTGTAGCCGGCTTTTTGGGCGGATTTATAGCATGTCGATGAGTTTCATAATTTACAGAAAGGTCAGTCCATCAGTCCATTTCCAGTTTGACATGTAGACATTTGATTATCCTTGGAGGGAGATGAACGCAGACCACCTCGATCATCATATCGTTACTGCAAATTATCTTCTCCCATTTACGGACAGCTTTGGAGCTGACAGCTTGCTTGCCACTTCCTCATTTCAAAGCGCTCTGGAGATTGTCAGTGAATCCTGGTGATGGTGGTGAACAGCTAAAGACCTTGGTGCTATGGGATTGCGTTGACCAGATTGTGCAGTCTCCATCAGCCGAGTGGCATGCGATCTCCACACAAAATCAATACAGGATGAAGACATTACCTTTCTAAAACTATATCACAATTAGAAAAGCCCCCATATCGTGCAACTGCGCCAAAAGCCGCTTTACGAATAAAAAGCAGATTTTGCTAAGACACTGCAGTTTCCCTAAAACAATGATGTAGCCTTTCTAGGTACACAAGTCTGACCTGTAAAGTGCATTCCTAAACTCAGGAGTCATGAACAGTGATTGCAAGAGACTGTTCAAATAGCAAGTCATTGCCTGGTTTACCAGTCCGACAAACCCTAGCAAGAATAAGAAATTCAATGCAGTTACACGCAAAACAAACATGAACAAAGGAAAGAAAATTATAACTACAACATAGACTTAGATACAATCAGTCTGTCGATGTTACGAACAGACTTAAATAAAACAATCACAACAAAACATTCATACATTTGCAAGCAGACAAATCAAAGTTATCCCACAAATAAAAGCTCAGCTCACTCATATGTACATAAATTGTGGCATTCCTTGCAGGTCGGGTACTAAAGGGTTCTCAAAACTTGAGGTTTAAAAAAAGCACGATAATAATGGTACTATGCGAAACGTGTAGAGATATTGCTAGAAGCACTGCACCTGTCTCTGATATGTTAGGAGCAGCACTGAAAGCTGAGTATGCTGGGGATGCTTTGTATGCAGGGGCGGGTAAAGCATACGCAATGCTGGTGCCATTGACTGCTCTGGCTTCATCCTCAGCACTTTGAAAAAAGGTTCCAGTATAAGATTCACAATCATCCTATAATAAAACCATACATTTAAAACTATCAATCAAATAATGGGCATTACTCTCATGAAAATCATGCGTCCATGTGTGTCTGTGGGTCTGTGTGTTTGTCTGCATGAATTTGTGCCTTCGCGCTGTAGAATGAAGGAATACTGCTTAAATACCTTCTAAAAATATTTCTGACACAAAATATTCACTTATCATAGCTACTAAATCAGATCAAAGACACTTCTTACAAGTAGTTCCAGACTAGCATTACCTCTGCAGATACAGCTCCAATCTGCTCCACAACTACAGTCACAGGATCCTTTCCATCTTTCTGTTTTATAAGAAAATTATACTTTTTTTGAGTGTGGTCCCCTAAAATCTCCGCCAAAGTAATGCTGTCTTCTTCATTCAACATAATTTCATCTTGAGTTTGGTTGGCTACTCGTAGATGAGATATTAGAAAGGACCCAAGCTTATAGTTGGACTTCTCAGCTACAAGCTTGTATAGCTGTGACAAAGGTGAAGCCCCATTTATATTCTGATGAAACATAGTCTTCCTCCAGTTGACGGATGTTTCATCACGGAAAACACAAATAAAAGAATTATCTCCCAACTTCTCCAAGGGAAGAAGAACAACATTTTGGCTTTGGGTGCCAGGGGTCATACTTGCAATGCACTTCCCAGTAGCACACCCACTATAATGCATAAATATCAAAAAGCTTATCCTTCATTATTCCAAAACCATATCTTAGCTTTACTGCCGTCACATTCTAAGTATCGTACATGAAAATCAACAAGTAGCCATGAAGTACACAGTTGATAACTGGTAATGTAACACACACAAAAGCAAATTTTCAATAATGATATATCATTCAAGGTATTTTAGGTTACGGCACCGGTTTGTCCTCCTAAATTCCCAACAAAATGAGCGCAAGAAAATCATCTGCTGAACCACTAGAAGCCCAGATTCGAATAAGCATGGATGACAGGCATAGATAGTAATCGTAACTACGTCTGGAAATGTCCCTTGACCATTAAATTAGTAGATGTAAAACGTATTGTTACTTTAAACTATTTACTTATCATGGATTTTTAAATCCATCTAATTTCATGATATATCATCATATATTCATGATGTAACAAATTAACATCATGACGGTTTCGAAGCGCTACAGTAGTCAGTTTCTCTAGGCTAGACCAAAGACCTAATCGTACTCATTTGGTTAAGATATTTCTATGATGCCACGAGGCTAGCAATGTTTCGAGCTTGGACCTTAATTATATAAAGTCAATGAGTTAAGTTACAAATTTGGGGCAAACAACTTAAATCGAATCATTTGCTACAGTTCAGATTCATTGTATGTACTCCCTTTTCGGGCGATCAGCAATGCAGCTGCGCCATTCTAACGGAGATAACCGTTGCTTGACCTAATTCGTTCATCAAGCGCTGAGAAATGTTTGTTCCAAAGTTTTTTAAAAAACTAAAACCTCGATATTTCATACGTGAGTGTACTTTCTAGTTTGGCGAATTTTCTAGCACTTGAAGGGATCGGAAAGACGCGCCTATTCACCAAACGCGCGATTCCTTTGCTGGCTCCGACGACTTGCTAAATGATCGGATAGAGCCTGGAAGAGCTTCAAAGCAAACGTTGTGAATTAAGGACGCATGACATGTTATTACGGAAGAATAATGCTGCTTAGCGTCTGAAGACGGTCCAAAAAAGGACTAAAACTCAACATAAGTTAGCGCTATACTTTGCCATGAAAATTTACCCATTGTAAGTCCTTCTTTCTGAGGAAACGTTTCCGTTTATTGCTAATTCCACCGCACGGTAAACGGGAAGTTATCTAATGCAATTACGGTCCGCTTCTGCGACCAAATTTGAAATTGTTCTGAGTGCACATTCGTACATGTGTGAAGGAAGCTCTGTAAGCTTACGCTCTACACATATAAACAAATGTGGCATTGTCCCCTAGGTACTATATTTCCTTTTTCGGATTTCTTATTCAAGGCGTAAGATTCTTGACTATGCGACTGGGTTCTTGGCATTGATGTACAAGCGAGTTCTTGACATCGACGACTTGATTCTGCTCCTCCTACGTCTCCTATTATAATTTGGCATACCTTAGAGTGCTCTCAAGCGAAGAGAAGTTATTCTCCTTTACAATCTCCTTGCCAATCCCCACGATCACTTCAAAATGGTCTTTTAGCACTTCGACTGTTTGACACTCGGCATACACCAAAGTCATTATTAAGCGGGCTTAAGTCGGATGCTAATGAAGACTTCGAATGCCCGGACAGTCTTAAGTCAGCATCAAGACTTGCTAGGCATTTTAATGAAAATGTTACCAGGCACAAGTCTGATGCGACTCAGTATCCTCAAACTGATCCGCCTTAGCTTCAAAAAGCATTGTTTATGCCAATGTTCGCCCATTTACACCCTCAGGTTTGGGGAAGGCGAAACGCTTACATCGTGACTCAGGGAGGTTGGTCTTTTGACTTAACATTTTGTGATGCTAGTTGTAGTTTTGATACGGAGATTAAAGTCAAAATTGTTTCCAAGATTTTATTTTACACGAAATGTAAAAAAATTAAAATTTCTATCACATGGTTGGCCTTGCGTGTGGTAGCTTTGGAAGATAAGCTATTTTAGATTTGTTTGGGAATTTGGTGCCTGCACATTCGTTTCAAAGCTTCTTAGGAGCAGTGACTCTGCTGTTGTATGTTATGTAAGCAATTGTTTTGCTTTTCTTACTTTTGCCTTAATTTTAGAGACAAATCTGCATGGCCACCTATATCTGCTGTGTATTTCAAGTCTTCTTTTTTGTGTAGTGAGTCTGTTCTCAGTGATGGTATGGAGTCTGGAGATGATGAGGATGAAATACTTGCAAAGATTGGTTGGCCTACATTTTAGTAACCTTAGAAAATCTATTTTATTTATTTAACTTATCTTCTTTTTTGCAGCCAGCATTATCAGAATTCAGATGCTAATGTATAGGCTTAGTTGTTTGTTGAGCAAATATGGTTTATTTTTCAATTAGATATTATTTCATTTGTTTCAAAAACAGACCTCAGTTTGATTGTCCGAAATTCTTTGAGAAACATCCATGTCTATCCATTAGTGTTGCATTTTATCTACAAATTTGGCTTTAATTTCTAAGCAATAAGCTCAACCAGGTGTCTCATGTTTGCATCTTTGCAAATGTTCTTCCCTTACTATCGTATTTAATGTTATTATGTCACTTGTGATGTAATATGATTATAGAAGATCAAGCTGCAAGAGACTAGCATATCCCGCTTTGATGCCGAATTTGTTGAGCTTAAAAGAATTGGCTCAGGCGAATAGGCTAGGTAATTTCTTCTGTTGTGTAAAATCTTTAGTTTTAAGATTTTTAAGACACGAGCGCTGTTTTCTGGTGACGGTGTTGACCGTGGTGTTGAATGATCACTGTGCCCCAAGTTCACTCATGATAACTCATATGTTTGCATAAATTTGCATAAATTGGCATATTTTACATGTGTATTGTTGCTAGATCAGGATTTTTGATTCCGAGCATCAAGAGACTTACAGGTGATAGAAACCGGTCGCCGTGTCCTTGGTAGGAAATCTCAATCTTTTCATTACCTTACCACTGATCATATAATCCTTCTCTTTGACTTTTAGCACTTTAAATTGGTCATATTCGCGATTATTAAACAGCGAGACATTCCATCAGAAAAAAACCGTAATGCTAAGCGCTTCTTATTCCCCAGAAGCTGGCCTGTGGCAGTCGCAAGAAAAGTTTCAAGGCTTTCACCGTGACCAGAATATTCCAGTCAGTATACATCGCAATCAGCGTTAGTTCTTACCCACGCATGCCCGCCCCGCACTCCTAAAACATGTATAAGCGATTTTGGAATTGGAGTCTGCGGTCTGTTAAATATGCATCTGGCACATTCGAATATGCACGATTGGGAGTTTCGTGAGTAAGAAATCGTTTAACCCCGTGTTGTATCGATCTATGAAGATTCGTGCGTGTGCAAGTCTGAAGACCTGACGCATACGTCTGCACATTGGACCCTTCGAAAGACGTACGTTTACACCTGAGGACCTATCAAAGACATACGTTTACACCTGAGGACTTATCAAAGACATACGTTTACACCTGAGGACTTATCAAAGACGTAGGCTAACACTTGAGGACCTATCAAAGACATACGTTTACACTTGAGGACCTATCATAGACGTACGTCTGCGCCAGAGGAGCTATCAAAGAATTGTACCTTCGCTTTGTTCCGTGCTGTCGATGGTGTGTCGCTCTGAATATTGCAGCCATGTTGGCTACTGCGATGGTGATGTTGTTCGCAGCTATGCGTGTGCTGGTTGGTTGCAAAGCCCCAGTTATTGAAGATATGAATCGATTTGGCTAAATATCTGTCTACCTGATGCCCGTTGGGAAGACTTTTTGGCAAGGAGCTCCCTTGTCTTGGGACTTTGGAACTTGGGGCGTCATTATGTAGCCAGCATTCGCTAGTTAGGATGGCAAATGTCTGGAATTATTATAATTGTACTGTGTAGTATATATATATATATATTTTTTTTTTAAACTTCATATATTTTTCATGTTGTTACGACACATTCAGTAGACCTCGGCACCACTCACTAATTCTAGG
>QQSS02229902.1:0-10314 GCA_003687565.2 Craspedacusta sowerbii | reverse complement strand
CACACACACACACATATATATATATATATATATATATATATATATATATATAATAGATTTCGCGGACATACTTACATTGGCAACCATCTGGATTGGACTCAAGTAACTTCCAAAAGCCATCCTTGCAAGTATCACACCGCCTTCCAATCACGTTCTTCTTGCATATGCACCGACCCGCCACAGTGCCAAGCTCACCTGTCAAGCTGTGTTGCCCGGGATCAGTTACTGTCTCGCACTCACCACCCCCGAATGAACCAGAGGGATCGCAGTCACATGCTAATAAAGAGACGTAGGCAAAAAATAACAATATATAATATACACAGGGACAACTGCAACGGGAAACAGCGCCATGCAATTCTAGAAATGCTGACTAAATAAATATAGTGCTTGAGGAAAACCTTGTACAGCAAGCCAACCATGCAAAGAATTTGACACCGCAGTACCGTTCCCCCTCTCACACATATTTCAGGGACTTTGGTGTACCTAATTCAACATAGTTATGAAAGGGCATACGGTCACGGCAAGTGGGGAAGCCATGATGTGTAGATAGCAACCAACATGACGATAGCAACTAATAAGCAACATATTCATTTAATGCTCCTACTTTCCTCAATATAGATTATAAGAAAAACTATTAAAGAAATCAGATTCCAAATTTTAAAATTTTTTCCTAACATTTCGGACATCATCCTATGCAAGTCAGCCCTGACGCAAGACTGCATGGCTCCTCGGGCCGGGATGCCAAAGGTCGACAGGCTATTGGGCCCTTCAGTTATTTGGCTGGGTTGGAATGCTATAGGATTAAGGCCGAATAAAAACCTTACTCAACCTAGTTACTTAATTCTGATCTGGGATAAGCAGCACCACTAACAATAGAACGTTGCCAGCATGCTTGTAGATGACCAAGTCATACATGATTTTTTTAGCACAACAATCTACATGCAGAATTCAGCTTCTCAACCACGTCAGGACCTTCCTAATTTATTAATGTTGCAATTATCAAAATTTCAAATCAACGAGATAGGCCACCATAAACGTTTGAGATCGTATAACATATGAAAACTGGGAGAACAGGAAAAAACGACGACTTCAAGTCCGATCATCACGGTGCAACGACAAAGTAAGCGAGCACGAATACCGGTGAAACCTAAGAAAAAAGATAATGTTTAGCGCGTATTTCTGACTACATGTCCGCCATGACAATGACAGCATTACGATCACAAGCAGGCCGCTTCGTAACATACGAAGCATCGCGGTCATATCCTAGTTTCTAGAAAGCTCCGCATCAATTCGCACTCCAAAGAAGCTGATAAACACAATATCTAATAAATCGTTATAAATTCAGCTAACAGCCTTACGCTTGCAGACGTCAGGGTCGAATATGTTCTTGAAAGGATCCCTGTAGAACAGAGGCTTGCACTGCTCACACTGACGACCGGTCGTATTATGTAAACAGTCGTCGCAAACGCCACCGCTCAATCCATTAGTAGCATTGTAAACAGCCAGGTCAAAATGGCATTTGTTTGAGTGGCTGTTGCAATTGCATTCTAGAAACGCACCAAAAACGGACCGGCCAATCATAAATACACAAGCCAAACATAAAAGCACCAGGACGTTTTTCAATATGCCACTGCAAATTTTAACCACAGCAAAACGAACAATAAACAACATTACACTCGTTGGTAGAAATGCATAAGCTGTCTTAAAATTTCAAAGCTTCACATAGCTATTTCCACACTGTTTTGGAACGGGCTCAATGTGACACAGGATGAAAAGAGATCGTGAAAATGTTTTATTAACAGTGAGACCATGCAATGTATGTTTTACAACCAAGCACGTAAATAAGTCAAGTCCTGGTAATATAAATAAACAATAACCTGTGCCATTCCTGGATCTACTAGTGCGATCCTCTAGTGCGCACTGCAGAATCAACATTTATGAATGAATTGAAATTGAAAAACTGGATTGTTGTTGTGGCTATACTAAGTGAGCAGTGCAAAATCATACAAAAAACCTCTAAATAAATAAAGCCATGTTTTCACTAGCATTTCATTTTCAACATTGCATGCCACTGAATACATAATACATTTACTAACATTAAACTTCGCTAAGAAGCAATACCAGTAGATTACAAACAGCGGATTCCATGAAAGCTACCTTGGATAAAATGCTAGAATTGTACGCCACTTTCAGCTATTATTCCTACCTTTCCTCTATATAACAACTAAGGCAAAGTAATCCACCCACATGAATTACCATGCACCTACTCTGACAAACATTAAGCTGATCCTTGTAGGCAGGCTTCCAAGGCTGATCGTTGTATTCAGGCTTGCACATCTCGCAGTTTCTTCCCATTGTGTTATGGGTGCAGTTGCATTTGCCATAGACCTGTCAATTTTATCAATAAAATCGGCATTTTTAAACTGCTTATACAACAAGGACAGTTGGAATTTGATGGATAATGGAGATTATTAACAACAGTCCTCATACAAACCTATTTAGGGGTGACCTTTACCCATGGATTTTGAAACGCTTAAGGCTTATTTTTTACATCATTGCATCAAAGCTTCCAAGCAAAATGTGAGCAAAACTAGAAAAAAAAACACAAGGAGAGTTCAAGGCAGAAAAGTTGACAAAAACATTGATATGTACCATGTCAACGTCTGTTGGGTCACCTTCAGATGGAATGCATTGCTCAGCATGCCCATAGCAGGAGCAACTGCCACGCACAACCATCTCATACAAAGCATAGAAATACTTCTGATTTACATCATTGCTTTCACCGATTATGTCATCTCCCAGGGTGTGAAGTTCAGTGAAATGCACACGTAGGTTAGTTAACTTCAACAAGTTCTGCACACGCAAGCTATATGGATCCTCCTGGGTCTGAATTACCGGGTCCAGCACTGTCAACACAACCTAAAAGCAAAATAACTAAGGAATCACCCTCGTAGTGTCAGTATAACATCATTACAAAACAAATACACAAAACAACATGAGAGGTGCAAAAACATAACAAGTTAAAATCAACCAGTTCACAGTAGATAACCTCATGTGGAGAGCCTAACATTCAGCTAGGACTGTAGAAGTATCGTGACAAGGCTACTTACTGCGGCTCAGTAATAATTGCATAATAACAAAGTAATACACACCTCTCCTTCTGTAGATGGCTCAATACTTGAGTATCTTTCCTCACAAACCACATCATCAATATTTTTTTGAGGCCCAAGTGGAATACCAGGAAATGAACGAGCACAATTTTCAGCAAAATATCTATACACACTCCACCTCCGCCCATAGGTCCAAGACCTTTCTACATACATTGCCTTCGGGCGGAATGATCTGAAGGTCATAATTAAGTGAGTGAACACAAATTCTGCCTCCAAGTCAAGCTATGGATAGAAGAGATATTGTTTGATAGAAAACAGTTAACACTAACACAATACTGATGATAAAAGATAGCCAAGCAACACAACATAATAATCTGGCTCAGCAACATGATTGCTTATCAAACAAGATTGATTTGGTAATCATTACTGTTCATGCATTTCACTTGCTGAACAACATTTAACTGGCAGGAAGGCAAGACTATCCACTAACCTGAAGAGTTACATTTTGAACACCATTTTCCGCTTGCCACCATGTTTGTAGCCTCCGCTGAGGTGACCGTGTAACCATGTCCTTAGGTAGGTGGCTGTATGGTAAACCTCGCCTTTGAACTTCTGGTGATGAGTCACAGAAAAAGCACTTATCAGATGCTCTCCCCGTGAGAAAGCTGACAATGCAATACTTGGTCCTTCCTTTCAATCCACAAGTACTGCTGGCACTAAGCTTGCTTTCACGCCCAACTAACAAATCACCAGTGGCAGGATAGCAGCCACCCTGCTCACATTCTTGTTGAGCAGCAGTGAGGCATGCGTACATAAATACTGAAAATGAAAAATCAACAATAGAGAAATACAGCAAAAGCTATTTAGGACCTGCAATGTCCTTAGAAGGCAAAATTTAGATGACGTCTGTAACTCACAAGTGTATCATTAATGAAGTCTACTTAGCAACAAGATCATATCACCTTGAGGAAAAACCTTAGCCAACTTCATGACATTAAGTTTATACAAAATCCAACAACCAAGCAAGCAGCAACAATTTCTTTCTAATCAAGTGCTATAACCCGGTACCTAGCCTCACACTTAAAGACTTCTTTTTTTCTTTCTTTGGCAAATGAAAGAACTGCATCTTGGTGAATCCCAAGATCCATTTCTTACGGACTGTACGGACTCCATACAGAATTAAATCGACTTTGATCTGGAGTCTGGTTTTTCTTATAATCGAAAATTATTACAAAATTTAGACAGCTGTTTAAAAAATATAAAATTTAAAACATCTGAAAAGGACAATCTTGAATTTAAATCGCAGCGTAAAAATTTCTTCCAATGCATTTCGTGGCTGTTTCGTGATCGTAAAAGAAATCTCAATATTAATTCTGTGGTATTTCACGAGGAGCCGTTTTCGGGGTGCGCCAATTTTCATTTAAAGTAATTTCTAGACTCAACAATATAAACTATCACAGCTATTGTGAAAAAAAACAAGATTTTTATTTTGCTAGGTTGTACTAATTTGCAGATGTTAGTGAGTTGGCAGGAAAAGCAAGAAAGTCAAGTCTGCCCAAGCAAAACCAACAAGCTCAACCTGCGGAAGGGAATCTACGCTGTTTAGTCTGCCATTTTTAACAGTGCACGTGCGTCGGGTAATTTACTGACTGGTGATTTCCACTAATCTAGTAAGGGAACTTACCAGCGCAAAAACATGCATAAAATAGTGAAGGCTCCATGAGCGGTTTCGTTGTTCTTGGCGTTGCTCACCAGCGATCGACGCGTTCTGCAAACCAAAGAAGAAGATACATTTGCTTCTGTCGCACAATCATGCAAAGCAGGAAAAAAATAATAACAACAGGAACTAATACGAAGAAAAGAAAAGCTGCACCAAAGAAAAGGTTACTCATGCCACCTTTCAGAGACGAACAATCGCGAGTGCGAAAACGGAATGGCAGCATGAGTCATGCCTATCCCGAGAAAATAAAACAGGATAAACTCTTCCACCCATTGTTGCGCGGAGGGAATGTCAAGAGAGTAAAAGCTTGAACTCGAGGTCCATTCAAATCCCCAAAACCCCACCCCATGTGGTGCTGGAGTGCAATGGCCTCAATAAATTCTCAAGCAACCCTTTTAAGCAACTGCCCACAGCAAGGAAACACATAGAAAGCCTGCCTATATGACCTGATCAGGAAAAAATGAGGCATAATGGCACTTCTCGCAGCCCGTCCATAAAAAACAAAACAGTCGAGTTACCTTGCCCTCGATAAGCTCGTCATACTTACATGGGCTTATTGTCTTGATCAAAGTTTATTGATCCATTCAACAGAAACTACATGAGCCAACGCAAATCAGGTTTCAGTTTAATTTCTCCAGCTGTTTCTGATGCGACTAAGGTCAAGATCAGACCGTCCACAAAGATGGATCAAATGCTTAAGTGACGGACACCAAACTTCTGCTCACTAGCAACAATCGCTGTCCTCGCAATAACTTTCAGCAACGCGATCACACTCAAGTCGCTGTCAAGTGAAGAATGAGTGAAGACCAAAAATCTGATGACTGCAGGAGCTTCCTCGGCCGCGCCAAGTTTATGAAATTCCTTAGGCTGCGCTATCGACACCTCCCGCCATTCGCCGCTCTCTCTTCGCAGTGACAAGCCATAGAAGATAGCCAAGCCCGGAAGTTTGCATTCGGCTAGCCAATCCGCATATTGTTATGCAAGTCACGTGACTCTTTTTTCCGTGATCGTTTGCACCTTCAGAAAGGATGTTTCGCGACAGGCTAACAATTGGAAGCAAATTTCAGTTCAAGCGACTGGCGTGTGACCATATGACACGTCCCAAGGTGGCAGGACGTGGCGATGATTGAAAAGCTCGATGATAGAAGTTGGCGCTTCAGGTAGAGCTTGTATATTTAAACTACGCGTCACTAGCCAACTCCGCTACCCATAAACGGCAAGCAAAATATAACAAGTTATTTTCCCGACAACTTATTCTTACGACTTTGTTGCTTGCCCATTGACCAAGGGCAGGGTTTCACCTTAGTAAGGCGTGATAGTAAAGTATATTAGGAATGCTTGGTCGTGAAAATATGAGAGCGCTTGAAATAGGGGCAGGGACGATCAAGGGCTAATAATTCCTATTGCATTGTGAATAAGGAGAAAGCAAACTCTTGATACACTTGATAGAGTTCATCCTCACTCTGCATGTCGCTACTTATCACGGCCGCTGTGCTCGATCATTCTGCCTTGCGCAACGAGCAATTCCAAATTTAAGAGTAGTTGGTCAACTTGAAGTGCAAATGAAATTAAACGGAGACATCTCCTTGAATCGGTACATCGACAGGGTATGGCGCAATGTCATCAATAATGAGGATTTTAGCCGAATTTGCGTGACCTTTCTCGATAGAGAGATTTAGATATAAAGCGCTCAGACTATCAAGTTTTGATCGTGTCATTCATAAATTGCCGAGACAGACTGCGAGTATTGAGCAACAGAGCCTGACCGAGAAGAAACCTATCAAAACAAAAAACGTGTTCACACCATGACAATTGCGTGATGCTGAGAGCGTATTATCTACAACCTGTGAATGACGGAGGGTTTGTTTGGCCATGGACGTGACAAGACACAAGCATGTGGTATAACCTTTTAAGTCGAACGAAATCGCCTAAAGATTCTCATGCATGCAGAACGTAAGATACGCTGGAGTTGAGCATCCAATGAGGTGAGCCTATTGTCGAGGATATTCACCAGTAAACGACAATCGTGTTTAACTGCGTTTGACAACAGCTGTCCAGCGGGACGTTTGAAACCGAAGTTCCCTACGATCGCCTCTCAAGGCAGGCAAGTCACGAATCCATAACGAAGAAAGAGCGCAGCGGATGCAGGACTTACAGCGTAGAACTTTAACTCCCCCAGCATGACCGCCAATTTCAATATTGGCTTAAGCAAGCGAAGGGATGAGCCGCAGAAATCCGATTTCGCCGGCACAGCGATCCGCTCCGGGCTCAGTTGAGGTTCCGCAAACAAATTCTACAAGGTGTAAACATCGCACGTTCACAATACTGCTATCACAAAAGGAAAAATCTTACGCGGAGGAGACCCATTGAATCGAATTTCTTATTTCACCACGAGGCCATCGGCGAAACCACACATCCGCAAGCATCTTAAGCTGCAGGGTGAAGCACACTCAACAGTTTTCGACCGCTTCTGTAACTGGATTTTTCAAACTTTAGCGCGGTAGAAAGGAAGTGTCAGATATACTGACTAGTCGTAATGATTAAGAACCCTATAATATGAATCTACAATGAATCTAGAATCCATAATGAATGCAATGAATGAAAATATAATGAATCTATAATGAATCTAGAATAAGGAATCTATGATGAATCTGTAACGATTAAGAATCTATTTATAATGATGCCCCCGGTACGGCACTTTTCATCGACATTCTCGATGGCGAAAACACTCATACATAAACATCACTCATACCGATTGAAAATCACGAGCAGCAAATGCAATACGACGGATATTTGTAACAACACACAAGCCCAGTCTAACGTAACCAAACTTGAAAGTCGTCCAAGATAAACTCAGTGATGGACAGGGATCGATCGTTTTGCACTGCATTATGGATCAGATCAAATCGTATGCGCCAAGCCAAGTTTGAGGAGTTACGCGGCAATACTGCGATACTGTAATTGCTTCTAGCAGGATTACTCAAGATCAATATTTGAAGTGACTAGTTCGCGCCGAGCTGAAAACAAAACGCGCAGAAGCTGAAACAATAAGAACATTTGCTCTTTCACGATGCTTATACTTGTCAGATACATCAAAGTCTGCTCGCTCGCAAATAGCAACCTTATCATAGAGCATGACTCATAAGAAATGACCCGGAAAGAGCTCGAATCTATGAACCGTAAAAACAAACGGGACAATCCCAGGAACACCGCTAACACGCATCTACGAGATGAAAGATCGAGGAACCAGCTATGAACCACGCCGTTTGCACCAGGTCACGAAATAACTGAGCCGTCGCTTCACTCAGCACGCATGCGCGCGCAATCATCACGAGCGGTCTCGGCGAAGACGAAAGGCCGCGTTCTTTCACGCACGGAAAAAGAAACATTAACTCCGAACAATTACGTAAAGAAGTGGTTGTACAAGAAACAAAAGATGCTAATCCGAACGGCGACAGAACAACAACAAACGAAGAAGAGAAAAAAATTCCTAAAGAAGGCCAGGTTCCACACCAGCAAAAGGTCTCGACAACCCTCAAGACAACATCATGACGCTAATGCAAAACGAAATTCCGCATATACATACTACCACTTCAATCAACATTTACACATACAGCTCGCGCCCGAAAGATCAAGACGAAGTACGAAAGTGGACAAATTTTCATCAGGTACCTGGCCAACGTTGAGAAATAAATTCAGTCATGGTCGAAAATAATCCTATTTTATACGCAACGCCGCAAACGCGAATAAACGCCGGCGGCAATTGCGGATAATGTCCGCGGCAATTGCGAATAATGTCCCTCGCATCAGCGTGAAGCAAGCGCCACTTTAAATAGCCGCCGAAGGAGCATTCTGCTGATGAAACGGTTGCTTTGGTGGGCCGGGGATGGTGGACGGCGACTGTGTCTTGTTGCCGCTATGCCACGGAGTCTCCTTCCACAAGAACCACATGTTGCCAGCCCAGACGAAGCAGTTCAAAAAGCCCAACAGCTGCAAGAACAAAACGGACCAGATTGCATCTCGCTTAAAGACGACCACGTCATTCACAACCAGTAACAAAGCATGAACGTATAGAATGGGACGGAGGAGTTAGAGCGGGACCTAAACCAGACTGAAACAACACAGGTACTGTCCTTGGCTGTGGAGCTAGAAAATAAAACAGCGACATAATCTGCCTAACACCCATCCACTCACTAAGTAATCTATAGGGCATCCGCGACAATCGAACCAACTGATGGAAAAGGAAAAATTTTTAGGTATGGTCTTTGTTTTTCTACTTGAACGATGTACTAACCATTCGAAAAAGATCGGGGCAACCATAGAGCATACACGAGCGACTATCGCGCCCGGCTCGTTTTTACAAGACATAGCCGATGAAAATCGTCACTTGGAAAATGTATGAATCACTCGTGAAAGACGACCTACTTTGCAAAGACAGCCGCTGATGGAAACCAGCTGGAAAAGATTTGGAACTGCCGAAAACGCGTTTGCAAGTAAAAGCGGCATCGACTTGCTAAAGTCAACGAGCCGGCCTGGTTTGGTTTGAAGAAGTGTCACCAATTACCCCACGGTAGCGTGAGAAACACATCATCAAAAAATGACTCTTGACTCTATGAGCGGTAACATTGAAGGACATCACAAGTAATTTCGTGCCACAATTATACTAGGAAATCACTGACTGACGTTCTCATGCCCAGCACGAGGGGGTGAACCAGGCTAGGCGGAGAGGCAAGGGTAAGCAGAAACACAAGAGATAAATTTATCACTTAAATTTAAATAATATATTAAAATTAATTTATTAAATTTAATCGACACATAAACGCCACTGAAATAAGCACACATTCACTAACAACCTGCCAAGAATGATTATGCGCACCGTTCACCCTAACCTTGATTAACACTAACACACGAACAGGCGTGGCATGAACAACGCACTTACAATGGAGACGGTCAGCGTGGCAAACTTCGGAGTGATAAGCGGCGAACAAAAAATGTTAACATTGTTGCATATGGCCTGCGGTAGAGATCTGATCACTGCACTGGGGTCTGTGCCATCTTTGATGCGGTGCACGGCTGCCGCCTGAGCACAAGCCGAAGCGAACCAGAAGAAAACCCAGAATGCACCGGCCACGAAGTCCTACGGTAAACAATGAAAAAAACAAACAGACAAATGAAATTTCTTGCACAGAATAAAAGAACAAAAGTAACATTACCAAAGACAGTCGGGACACATATGGAAGTAGAAGGGGAAAAAATTAACGGGTAAATTGTCTTTTCCACCTACTTCGCACAAGTCCGATTAACATATGCTTGGTCACCTTCAAAGCAGGAGCTGCTTTCACTTCAAAAGCCGCTACACTTTAAATACTTTAAAAGAAATATGGGCGTGGTCATCATCATCATCCCAATAATCATCATCATCATCATCATCATCATCATCATCATCATCATCATCATCATCATCATCATCATCATCATCATCAC
>QQSS02229891.1:0-10314 GCA_003687565.2 Craspedacusta sowerbii | reverse complement strand
ATTCCCTCCACCAATAGAAAGGGACTCAAACAATAGTAAACAACTCAAACGAGACTGATATAATTACATAATAAGATCATAAGAATATCCGGATCGGGTCCCTTTGGGCTTGCCGACGCACCCGTCCGAGTAAAGACTGGAAACGAGTCCTTTTATAGGGTAAGGTAACGCAAGGTAGGGTATCGTAAGGTAAGATCCTGCCTTACGATGTTACAGTAATATTATAATCTTTATTATAATTCTACATTCCTAGCACTTAAACTAATGCCCTTCTACTGGAACAAGCTACATTTCTTACCGACTTCAATGCGACCGCTAATTACCGACGATAATAGTAAGCCGTTTGAGCGCATAATCGATCTGACCACGTCGCTGAACCACCTGAGATGAGTCATTTCCAGTCAGTTTGATTCATCTCAAAGTACACCCTATAAAGACTTGGCTCTCCTTAAACCTGAACGCATCGGTACTTCCTAGGTAATTGGTTCATTTCCAAATAATTGCGAAAACTCCGTTAAGTTTCTTTTATTGGACCAGTACCAGTCTTGTTCTCTTTATTTTATATTATTTTAATTTTCTCTCCTCCTCTTTCTATCTATGAAAGCAAGCTCAAGATAAAAATATAAATGTAGTATATGCAAGCGAATCATGCCTTTACATCTACAGCACGCATCGTGCAATAGTTGTAAACGATTTGTCCATTCAAAATGCTCGAAGAGAGAACATTCTTATAATGGCTCATGGAAATGTGCATATTGCGTTCAAAAGGAACTCTTTTTACCCTTGTGCTCAATTAGTGATGAATCATTTAAACTAAGTCTTGCTGGGTTAGTAGAGTCTTCTTTTCTTAATTTAAAACTCTTGCCCAATATTGCGGATTTTTTAGACAAACAGTTTGAACCCAACGCATCGCTAGGTGTATTCCATATGAACATTTCTTCATTGGCGAGAAACCATGACGAATTATCCTGTTTAAATCATTTGTCCTACAACTTTAAGATCATCGGGATCTCAGCAACAAGGCTAACCGAAAAGATGGCTGAAATTTTGTGCATTGAACTAGAAGGTTAATAGATTCGTTGATACCAAGATACTCAGCAATTCTTGTGGAACGGGTTTCTAAATACATAACTCTCTGCAAGGTGATTTCAAAATTAGACACGATCTCTGCATCCAAATAGAAGATGGCGTTAAAGCAACTTTTATTGAAATTTACACAAGTGGAAGGAAAAACGTGGTTTGTGGTTGCATTTACAAGCACACTACCTTGTCTCCATAAAGCTTTCTAGATGATTGCTTCTTAAAGATTCTGCCGAAGGTTAAGATAGAGGACCAATTTGTAGTGATTATGGGAGTCTTTAATATTGATTTGCTTGCTTATGATAGGTTTATTGCTTCTAATGATTTTTATGATATGGCAGGCTCTTATTGTTTACAGCCGTTGATACTGCAACCCTCCGATTACAATCGAAGAAAAATAACCTATCTGAAAAAGCCAGTAGCAAATCAAGCCGAAAGCATAATGACTTTTTCTGATTTTAGAGAGCCCCGATCTGCGTTGTTCTAGAAACTTGGTATCTTAATGCTAGAAGATGAAATTAGTATCAATTTATGGATTTTTATGCATGACTGGCATACAAATAACCTGCCCGAAGCATTCAGCAATTTCGTCTTTGTATACAATTCTACCAAAGCCAATACTCGTATGAGTGCCATGCACAAGCTGGCTTTACCAACACGACGTACAGAGCTGTATGGTAGTAATAACATTAAATTTAAAGGAGCGTCCCCAACTTGTAGACCTAATCATTGACAATACTAAATCAAAAATCCCCTTCAAGAAGAAGGTCAAAACTTTTCTTATGGCTAATAATACGATTGATGTCCTAATTTCAATCCCACGGCACGACACTTACGGCCATGTTATGTTCATCGAGCGAAGTAAAATATGCGATCATAGCTTTGCGTGTTGATCACAACGCCCTTCATTGATATTTATTCATCTGCTGCGTCGCTGCCTGACAGTTGCGGATTACTTTGCCTTTATGTTTGTTCTTATCTTTATAAATTTTCCGACATTCTTTGCTCATTTACACGGGGCTGCGATACAGACTTGATTTTGGTTGAGCATCAGCTGGGTAAAAATTTTCCCTGTTTAAGCAACTCCGTGCAAGTACCATATTTCTCTCTAATGCTTTGCCACTCCATCTGGGATTTTCTAATTCAGCTCTATTTTGTGTTTTTTCGTGCCCAATTTTTATTGTTCCCATCCCAGACATAACTGCGATACTATTTCGTCTTGGTCTTCCCACATTTTCCTCCCGCTCTATCCAAGACTGTACAGTAATGTTGATGAATTTTACGATGAGGTGGACGACCTGATTAGCCATTGCCAGTAGGACGCCTCCTTCTCACATAAATGCATATATCACTATATTTCTTCGCTTTTGAACTGCTTGTGGAGTTAGTTTGATAGTATATTAATGGTGGAGTTACTTCATAATTTTTCTTCACATTTATTGAGTACATAAATCTTGAGTCTTAAGTCTTGCATAATAGAACCAGGACAACACTAGAAGTTGCAGTCTAAGTACCAGAACCAGAATCAGCAGCAGCCATATGGGGTGAACAGGGATAGTATTATTTAGCATGTTGCGGAATCCGGATATGGCCCTTCCCCCGTGCTATGACAAAGGTTGGTGTCTGGTGAACTAAACACTAGTTAGTAGTACAAAATTAGGACTATAAGGCCAGCGCTTTTAAATTTGAGTTTGCACACTGAAACACGACCGGCAGACTCAGTGGTGGGGTAGCGGTAAAAGAGTGGTTGCTAGATATTGGAAACCACTACCAGTAATAGTCCCGAACTCAATAGAAAATTTCACCTTTGAATAGAAAAAAACTTTCCTTACAACACGTTCCATGTAATGTCCTATTATTTTGCACAATAATGTTCTCCTTATGTGTATTAGTGGGTCAAATGGAATTCTTTATTCGAATTTTGCGAATTTCTTACCTATTGAAAGATCTTTAAGAAAGTTTTATCTGGCAAATGTGAAGCGTACGTGGTCATCAGAAAATCACACATCAGATCATAATCCGCTCAGTTCCGTTCTCAGGGAGGGGTTCAACAAAACACAGCGGCAACAGCCAAGAACGGGAGGGGGCGCCTTCAACTAAGGGAAGTTTGTTTTTAAGTCGTACAGATACCAAAGATGTAATAGACATCATAAGTTCTTTGAGCTCCTCGAATTTTTGCGGACCTTTCAGCACACCTACAAATCTTTTGAAACTAGGATCACATTCGCTTTCATCTCCAATTTTTTACATTATTAATCAATCTTTCTCGCAAGGAGTCTTCCCTAGTATACTACTGGTGGCAAAAGTGACTCCAATATATAAATCAGTGTCTGCAACTCCTTGTAGCAATTATTGACCAATTTTTCTACTGTCCATCTTCAGCAAAGTTCTCGAAAAAACTATGCATACGAGTCTATATGCTTACGTAGAGAAATGCATCTTGATATATCCTCTGCAATTTAGGAAGAATCATTCCACACATCATGCATTGGTCAATGTTGCAACTTTAATTAATGATATACTCGATCGTGGTGAGTACGCCTGCGGGTTGTTCCTAGACTTGCAAAAGGCGTTTGACCCTGTGAATCTGGAAATACTTCTAGTAGAACTTGTGTCGGTGGCGTCAATCATATCTTCAGGAGAGAAAACAATATGTCACTGTAGATAACACACTGCCTCGGAAATTATGGAGATCCACTGTATTGTACCTTAAGGGTCTGTCCTCGGACCACTGCTTTTTCTTCTGTATATTTACGATTTACACAGATGTATCTGCTTTGGGGTCTCCGCACCAATTTGCAGATGACACAGTCTTATACATGCGTAGATCCCTCAGAAAACTAGGACAACAATGTCCCATGCGATGAAAATGAATGAGATGAAGATGAAAAAAGCCTGAAATGCTTCTGTTTCGTTCACGCTAAAAAAAATACGACATTAGATTTACTTTAAAAGTGAAATCAAAAATAACTTATCCATCCAACATATCTAGACATTGGCATATCTAGGCGTTATTTCCCATTCTAATCTTTCATGAAGATCTCTGGTGGCAGAACTTACGAAAAAATTGGTAAATGCTACTGGTCTACTGTCGAAGGTTCGACTTAACGTGGATGAGACCACTATTAAATCACTCTACTACAGCTTGTTTCAAACTCACATGGCTTATGGATGTTTGACCCGGGGATTAGCTGGTAACTATGTCATCAACAGAATTTGTAGACTACAAAAGCAATCAGGATCATAATATTCTCATATGATGACGAATCTACATCTCCTCTGCTCTCTAAATTTGACATATTAAAGCTAAAGGAGCTTTTTAAGTTCAACTTGGAAAATCATTAACTAACCTGAGTATTCCGCGACTTTTTCACCTGAAGCCACAAAATTCAATTACTCGGGATGAAACAAAGCTCATGCTGTCAATACCAATCGGCTGAATTGAAAAATACGGAAAACTTGATGTTATATATTTAGGGGCTACCATTTAAAATTATCTACACGATCTAAAAATTAAAATAAGTAATCAAAAATTTATAATCAACAAATAAATTGAGGCTTCGCTCAAAGCTGCGTCGAGCAAGGGTATAAGGACGACATGGACTCCACTTGAACGAAGAAGAGGGTATCCAACTTTAGCAAGAACTGTCAAGACCTTGGATTTCAGCAGAGATGCACGCAAGGAAATGGCTATCCAACTCGCCAGGTGTACTCAGCCACATACCAAGAGCAGACCATTCATCTGAAGTTGATCTTGATTTGGGAAGTTTGCCCTGAAAGAAAACCCTGTGGGTGCTTTGGCTGGTAAAAGAAGATGCATTCACTTATAAAAGTCAAGGCCCTGATTAGAAAGTACGAAGCGAAACCTCTTGAGTACAATTGCAGCTTTGTTTGATGCCATGGGTTCTTGGCACCTTATATGACCCGTGCAAATACGTTCAAGATATCTGGCTAACTGGACAAGTCTGGGCCGAGAAAGTCTAACTGGGAGAAACTCTAACTAAGATACCGCAGTGGTACAAAGAGCTTCCAGAGACACCCAGAATTAGAGTTCCAAGATACATCCATCTCCAGAGTGAATCATGTGATGTTAGCTTGCACTTCTTCAGTGATGCTTCTATTGAAGTCTCTGCTACCATTAGCTATGCGCACTGTCAGTACAAAAGTGGGGATGTCTCTGGGTGGATAGTTGCATCCCGCGGCTTGAGCTACTCGGAGCTAAACAGGGCATGTATCTTGCAAACAAGCTGGCACCTACTATCAGTTCAAACAACAAAAAGCATGTGTTCTTCTGGACGCACAGCATGACAGTGCTCTGGTGGTTAAAAAGCAGAAGCAGAGCTCTAAAATCCTTCGCCGGAAGATCCGGAAGAGAACATGTCTGGAGAACTGGAATCATGTAAACTCGGAAATGAATCCAGCCGACTTAGCTACACGAGCAATGACGATCAACTGCGAGAAAAAACTTTATGGTGGGAAGGGCCCACATTTCTCAAACCGCCTCGGGAAGAATGTCCGAAGTCGAATCTGATCCCGACACCTGATTCGTCCAAGGAAATCCGGATAACGAAAACAGATGACGAATCTTTAACAGATACATGCCAGTTGTGTATAATTGCCGATCTGAACAATAAATTTAAATCGTCTAAATCCAAAGCGTTATTCCTCTTGGAACAAACTGAGACGAATAAGGGCTGGGTCACTCGCTTCTTGTGCAACACTCGTAATGCTGCAAACGGCAGAGATAGCGGAGAGCTGAGCGCAGCCGATTAGGCCCTAGCTGAATCGAAAATTATTCGCGAGGTGCAACAGGAAGATTTCGCTCCGAATGCACGGCACTTCTGTTCGAGAAACAAGTTAATCATCAAAGCAAACTAGTTTGCCTAAACCCTCTGTGGATGAAGACGGGCTCATTCGATTTATGCTGACAATCTGCCTTACAATGCAAAGTATCCCGTAATTCTTTTCATTTTCGGTGACTACCGCTCAAGAAATTGCAACTCAGCTGGGACCAAAGTAACGTTAACAGCAAGCTCCGAGCGCTTTTTGATTGTTCTTGGTCGGGAAGTCATACGAAAAGTAGAAATGGAATGATTTGCAGGCGACGCAATGCAACGGTAGCATCCCAACCTATTGCTCCACTACTTACGATACGGCTTCAGGTCCCACCGAGAGCATCTGCGAGGAAAGCGGAGAGCATTACGCAGACGCAAGCATAGATGCATAGTCACCAATCTGGCAACTCGAATAAGATTCTACAAAAGCAAGGCCGCTGCCTTAAAAGTCCTAATGCAGGTCACATAGCGAAATCAAGCAACTCTCGTAGGACATGCATTAAATGCAAGAAAGCAGAAAGGTCACCACACTGCGGTGTGTCAAATGCATGGATACCACAGTAGATTCAAGACCGAAAAGTCCAAGCGAGAAATTGAAATGCACATAGAAATAGAAGTAACAAATAAAGAGCAATCAAACTCTGCAAAGAACTCTCCAAGAGTTATCGAAACTTTGGCAACCGTTTCGACTTCCACTAAGCAAGATGAGAACATGCTGGTGCTGCTTGAAACAGCAACAGTTATCTAAATTTCAACTAAAACCCATTCGCACTAATTGGCACAAACACATTTGGTGGGAAGACCATTAGGCCGTCTCCTCACGAAGTTGTGCAGCTATCATTGCAGTGTCGCAGCGGTAGTCAAGACGTACTTCTAGAGGCTGGGGTAACACAAAAGATATGCTTGACAGTGCGAATCGAAGAAATCGATTCCAGAGCACTTGGTACGCCTTAGACTAGCAGACAGTTTTAGGATCTTCCTGCAGATCAGCATTTTAGTAGGGCTTAATTATTATTGGAAAGTTGTGGATGGCGTGGTGATTCCTGAGCAGAGTTCAGACCAACCCGTATTATTAGCCTTAAAATTTGGATTTATCCTTTCCGCCCCAACCTGAGTTTGGGAAATTGGGCAATTTGGGCCGCAAGTTCATTGAGAATTTTGTAATGATTAAAATCGTTCATGATAGCAAGCGATATGTCGTTCCCTTGCCATGGCGAGAAGAGCACCCATTGCTTCCTGATAATCATGCGCACTAGCGCAAGAGATTCTTCACATTGTTGACACGGTTGCAGAAGGACTCAAATCTGCTTGCCAAATACGACAAAATTGTGCGAGCACAGCTACAACAAGAAATTATTGAAGAAGTGAACGACACTGAAACTGTTGAAGTTGGCAAAATGTAGTACATGCCACACACTTCCATAATCAGAGAGTGAAAGCCACCTCAAATGTGCTGTTCATTTTTGGCGCTCCGGCAAAAACGGACCGAGTATCTCTTAACGATTGTTGACATTCAGGTCTGAATTGGTATATCGATTTATGTGCAATTATGTTGAGATTTCGGTTCCATGGTATCGGTATAGTTGCAGACTTAGAGAAAAACGAGGAAGACTTACTGCGATTTATTAGGACTGACGAACCGTATCAAAAGAATCCGAAAACGAAGGCGTTTCGTCTTTGTTTCGGGTTGTCTCGTTCTGTTAGCAGCCGTAATTAAGACATGCGTTGATGCAGGTAGCGTAGAATCGCTAGGATTGTCATAGGAGTTCCAGAATTCTACTTAATTTAGGCAATTATTGTGGCGGAGCAGAAAACATTTGTGAAGCCCTTTTATTCTCAAAAAAATTTCTTAAAGAACCAGGTATGAAGCTAAGAGAATGGTTTACCAACAGCCGAATACTTCAAGCCTCGTTTGGCGACGACAGTGATTACCTTGCAAACTCTTACGTAGAACCGACCTTCGCTGAAACAAACTTGCACCCGTCTCTGACTTTAGAGAATAACGTTCTTGGGATCATCTGCGACAAATACAGTGACGCTCTGAAAGTTGACTTGAGCAGGCTAGTGAGCGAAAATTCAAGTAATTTAAGTATCACTAAGTGACGCATTCTCTCCGAATCCTCATAGATATATGATTCCCTCGGCTTCTTGTCGTCACTTGTTGTGAAATTAAAAGTTCTTTTTCAGAACGCCTGCAAGGAACGAGGTAACTGGGATGATCCGCTGCGTGCCGAGTTCATCAACACTTGACATAAGAAAGTAACCTGTCCCGAGTATCCCACGCAGATATTTTGTGGGAGATGGGGGAAATACGCAAATTATGAATTTTAGGATTCAGTGATGCTTCAAATGACGCTTTTGCAGCTATCGTGTATGTCCGTGCTGAAGTACAAGGCCTGAAAGTAGCGCAAAAACGTGCAAACCCTATTCAGAAATTGATAACACCAAGAGCTGGATTGTGCGGCGCAATGATACTTTCAAAGCTTGTCAATGGCATGGAGTCTGTCCTACTCACTTTTAGGAATGCGGTTAAGCCGAAAGCCTCAGAACTTGGTCAGCAACGTGACGATACTTGGAATCATTTCTGGCGACGTTGGGAACGGGAATATTTGATCAGTTTGCGAGAACATGACCTTCAGAATTTCAGATGAGAGATCCCCATCACAGTGGGCGATGTTGTCATTGCTAGTGATGACAACACAAAGAGAAATCAACGGAGACTTGACGTAAGTCAGCAACTTTATTTGCAATTATAGCAATTTAATTGTTTTTCATGTTAATTCCATTTTTCAGTTTATCAACTAACGATTTTAATGAAGCATATGTCTCCTCTATTATTCAATATTTAACTCCCAAGTTTGTTAATCTCATCTTGAACTTAAAGTTGTTCACGCGCTGTTAACATTTGAATGCTATGAATACCATCTTAAGCGTTAAGTGTCTGCCCCGCAAAAGGGTCCGCAAAACTCGTGGAATCAGATGTATTTTGAGGTGTTAAGCGATTCATAATATCAGAATTCAGAACAAATTCTTGCTACACATTTATTAAACAATAAGCTAATATTTATTGAGCCTTAACAAATTTACATTCCAGGTCATGTTTAATGTTTAATATATGCGGGTGTCACAGATCACACATCACGAACTGCCTTCTTGATTTTTCAAGTTCGTAGTCACTTGTGGTCGATCTTGATTTCCCATATCCCACAGCTGAATGGCATCCGGGGTCGTTCCTGTTTGGTCACGACTGCAGGCGTAAAAGCGACTCAACCGATAGGCGACAATATAGATCAGGGAGTTGAAGATTGTGAAGGATTTCGCAAACAAGCCACTCACAAACTCAGCTGAATCAGAAACATCAGAGGAAACTGCTGCCGTCAAGCCCACAATTGCATAAGGTGACCAGGAAACGACAAATGCCGCTAGCATAAAGATCTCCATAATGATATACCGCCGATAGTCCACGCGAAAAGGTATTCTTTTTGAACAAATCGCATTCCCAAAAGCGAACATTGCGATCGTGACTGGCACGAGGAAAGCGAAGACTACTGCAAAAATTATGTACGACTTATTCTTAATAGTGTGATCGTTGTAATTTAATCCACACCAATTCGAATTGTGCGCATGCTCATAGTCGCCCCATCCCAGCAGTGGTGGCAAGCTTATGATAAATGCGCTAAACCAGGCTGCAGCAACTATGAATAAAGCGGGTCTTATCTTTTGGTTTAACAAGCGTGCTTTAATAGGCCTCGTAACTTGTATATATCTGTGTGCGGCTAGTAAGACAACATGATTGATTGTTGCCACTGCAAACCACATGAGCATGAAAGCATTGACTCTGCAGTACGTAGCGTCTCTAATGAATGATGTTGGATAACCAAACGCAGCGCATAGAAGATTGCTGGCAAATGTACTTGCAAGAACAATGTCCACAAATTTAAGACGTCTGCGTTTGCTAAAGATAGCATATAAACCGGCAGAATTGCAAATCACAGATACGACCACAATGACAGCTATGGTAATGGTTGCTGCTTGCATCGCAGATCATTATACCCAGTTAAGTTCACATAAGAAACAGGTCTATCCTTTCAGCAGAATTTGAATCTTCATTCTAACATGGCCTAGAAAATACAAACGCATAAAGCCTTTGACGTTGATGAAAGCTGATTGGCTAAGTTCAGTAATCCTGCACGCATGCTCAGCACGAAGGTATGTTCTCTTCATCGATCAACAAAACATAGGAATTAAATAGAAAAGTAATATTAATGTTGACGAGCTAACATCCCAATCAACAACAAATCGAAAGACAGACAGACAGATGGAAGACAGACAGATAGATAGATAGATAGATAGATAGATAGATAGATAGATAGATAGATAGATAGATAGATAGATAGAT
>QQSS02229880.1:0-10315 GCA_003687565.2 Craspedacusta sowerbii | reverse complement strand
TATATATATATATATATATATATATATATATATATATATATATATATATATATATATATATATATATATATATCTGTGTGTATGTGTAAATTATGGTGCCAACACTTGATGGAGTATATATAGCTCTGCAGTTTCTGAAGTTTTCTTCGCAACCGGTCTGCCATAAAGGCTGGATGGAAGGCATATTATTAAACTTCTAGATCTTGTATATCCAGGGTACGCTTAAGGCTTGATCCAGTGACTGTTTCAGGTCTATAAAATTTGGACTTTTTATAGTAGACTGTTTAAATTTTAATATTTGATGAAGGTGCTATTTGTAATCAAATATACATTTCTACTTCTATTTCTATTTGTAGTAGAAGTTTAGGTTAACCACAGAGTACAAAAAATTTTCCAAAGTACAAGAGAAAAGCCATGCACATTACAAGTAGTCTATCTAGTCAAGATCCACATGAAGTTGTGACATGGCTCTTGTAGAAGGCCACTGGCCTTTTCATGAAGCCCCATATCGCAAGGTACGCTGAATGCTTTGGCTAAGGAAGTTTGTAAGAAAAAACGTAGTTCGAGAAGATTACATACCGCAGAGCGCAGAATAATATGTTTGTGAGCAATACGACAATGCCATGATGGCAAGAAGAACGCATTGTTTTCAACAGGTTGAATCTACTGGCATTGACGTCTCCTTGTAACACATCATCATAATAATTAACCAAGAAACCTCCCCAGATCAAGATGATAACAGGAGATTGCCGGAGACAATGTTTTATTTCTTGAGTAAAATTCGCTAAGCTTGATTGGTTCCCCATATGTACATCCGCTTTTTAAAACAAGGTCGCATTCCGTAGGCGAGGCGCTCTAGCTGATATACACTACGCCCCTCTGCAAGCGTAGTTCTGTCCCTTATAGCCTAAGGTATCCTCATAACTGAAAATATATCTTTGTGTGTTTAGTGACTAAAATGAATCTCTAATGCTCTTGTTTTCGTCAAACTAAGCAATTTGCTCTACAGCATGCACAGATACGAAATTTGGCACTATTCTCGTTGCTAGTCGAAAATCTCCTCCAGGTGCCAATTGGTAACGGCAATCTTTGCCTTTACTATTTGATCTGAAACAAAGCATCATTCAGAGTATCCGCAAGACAAATGATTTCAGAACAACAGATTCCTGTCAGCTTGCGGCATGAGTTGGCGTGATGTATTCTACGATCCCCGTAACCACAGTTCAGTGGCTTCACTGTCAAACATCCCTCATAGGCCCGTTGAAGGGTCGGACTTAGATCGCAAAAGGTTTGGGATATTTGTTTCCTAAAGTAATCTGGAAAGCTTTCAGGACGCAAACAGTAAGTGAGTTAAGACTTGTTCGACATAGTCTTTATTATCTTCAAGCGCAACCTAAGTATTCCTGCGATGACAAAATAGGAGTGATAAGCCTGAAGGATTTCTCGCGGTTTTTCCCAGCAACCCTAGTGGAAAGTCATCATGAATAAGCGCCAGATCAAAACCCGCAGCTTAAAAATTCATTTTTCGAGAAGAAGAAGAAAGAAAGAGAAATAGATATGAAGTTAGAGTGTGTAAATTGCAATTAAGTGTCATAAAATTTCCTGATGTAAATAGACCACATCACGTTATACGATCGCTAAAATGTACGAGAAGGCTGAGTGATCATGCATGGCGAACAAAACTACTGAGCTTGGATGGGTCGAGTTTGGCTCCAAGCATTTTCTCCTTTATGTGTTATGTGTTTTTATTAATTATTCTAAGACTCCGCCTTATTGAAGCTTATTTTAGGTCAAACTGATTCTCTTCAGCATATTTTTTATTGCTGCTAATCCAAATGCACACACTTATATTTTGTTCTCGGCATGCCTTAAACTTACCAGCTCCACGAAGACTTGCGTCAAAATGTCTGCTGTAGACTTTGGTCTAAGCCGGCTAGTCGGTGACACGCGCATTTTACACTTAGCACTTAATTTAATACTAACACTTCTGATAGCCTGCATATCGTTCGGACTAATGCCAACTGGAGATATTTAATCGAATCCTGGGGCTTCCGTTCATAGACAGGCTTTTTCCACTTTTGTTCTTGTTGCAATTATTCACTATAATGCTCAGACCTCGACCTTAGGCATGATCTATCCTTCATTGAAACAATGTCTTGCAAATGGAAAATTGTTTTTAATCGAGATCCAAATAAGCAGACAATAAAGGTAATTTCCATCGACAAATTTTTTTTTTCAGATATATTTGCAAATTGTAATAAGACAAGCACGTAAGTCTACGCCCGTAACACAAACACCGTAAAACTTAAACTGTTTAATAACTCATTGGTGCAGCAGGTGGAGGAAGTGAAGTGCCTAGGGTTGACATTTAGAAATTGATTTGTCTTCCACGTGTCGTAGAAGCCAATTAATTATTAAAGCTATTAAAGCTAAGAAAGGGGTTGAGTTAATGGATATCCGTCAAAATAATATCCGTAGAGATAGCTTTGGAACTATTTTTAAGTATTTTATGGGCCCTTCCTTGATTACGGAGCTTTTTATTTGAAACTTCATCACTTACAAAATAGGAGTCCGCTCAATACAAAGCTGTCTTTGACTATCCTATGTCTGGTGCCTTGAAGAGTACGTCACTTGCAACTCTTCACGAAAACTTAGGGTGTGAAACGCTGGGGGAAAGCCTCTGCTATAGACCACAATTCTTTAATTGGAAAATTATTAAAAACATGGCGCTTGCTTACTCACTCGCTTCTGTGCCACAAATGCATGAGATACAGACTGAAGAGACCATTCGATTACATAGACTATGACTGTCGTACCCTAAAGTGTGAAGCTTGTTCTTCCCAGCCGTAATTTTTAAATTATACTTTCTAAGACAAATCGATTTTTGAATCTGAAACCTAGACAAGCTTTAAAAACAAAGTAACCTGAATAGTACATCCTGCACAAACAATCTACGTTTAATATCCAGCATCCCATAGGCATCCGGTATATAACTTAACTAAGGCTTTGGCTTAGTGCCCTCCGTGCACATAAATATCTGCTTAATTCTGCAGATATTGAGGAACCCATGGGTTAATATTATAGGACGGGCATTGGGACACAACTCACTATTTAGTCGAATGCTGCGCTTTTGCCAGCCAGGATACCACCCTACTTGACACTGTTTCTAGCCTATTTCGGATTACGGTAACTGATTTTTGTGCCGAATGCATGACTCAAAATCTGTTGTATTAGAATTTCTTTCTTTCCAAATAATTGGATCGCATCAAATGAAGACTCTATTGTCTCATAATTTGTAATATCTCTTGAGACATAATATGTAGTACCACACATTAATGCATTTATTGGAACAGGAGACATCCTCTGTAGCCGGGGGTAACATTGTTTGAGGATGCCACTTTACTCAAATTAAACACATTCGTTCATTTTTGGGATAAGAGGGACTTAAACACAGGGAGGAAGTGGCTGAATATGGAAGAAGGTAAGTAAGGGTTTGCAGAGGTCTTATTTGAGACACTCTACACCCTAGGAATGAAAGCTGCTTCCATGCTGCCCCACGCTGCAATATGCGCCATTCTCGAAAACTCCACTTAGTAAAGGAAATTTTCGCTTCCCGTATTTGCCTGATGGTCATCCATGAAAAGGCCATGGGGCTTCTCACAGAACCGTGCCATTCTTTTAGAAAAATATGCAAACTGGTTGTCATGGGACTTTGCATCATAATTTTTATTTATGCTGCACGTATTATTATCATTGGCAAAATAAAATCCTTAAACTGAACTGAACTGAAGTTCATTTTTGATGCAGAGATATTTTCCTCAATACGGTAATACTTGCTTTATTCTGGTTTCCTTGTGGGGCTTCTGTTTAACTTTATTTCTTCTGATATGCTTTTGTTAGGTATACATTATTGTATCATTGGTTTATTGTGAATGTTGCAAATCATTGAAGGCATATAAAGCAAACCAGAAAAGGGATTTGTGGAATGCATGCATGCACGTGCAGCGTAACAACTGGCAATAGCATATTACTAGCACAAATGCAAGTTGTGCATAAGTCTGCAGAGCAATGGCAATGCCTTTTCCCGGAAATTCGAACAATTGCCAACTCTTTCCTTACTCGTTTAACAAGCTGGAAATCGTAGAAGTCTACTCAAAAAACTTCAAACTTAATTCTGTTTACCAAAACTCTAACGTTTTATCGGCACTTTTCGCTGCGAAGCGAAGCTAAACATCGTGCGATTAAAGGCAGAGCGGACCCTGGGTTGGCGCTGGTTCTTTGGCGTGTTATGGCGACGCCACTGCATGTCTTCTTCGAATTACCCAGACTTAAAATGGCTGCCGTCAAAAGTTACTCAAGAAATGAGTTTAGCTACCTAATGCCGGTAGGACTGCGTTGGTGTATCCAGGCTGGTACTTCATATTGCAGTTAAGTCAGTGTTGAAGTTTCGTGCCTTTTAAATATAGCAAGATGAATAAGCAAATGAGTTTTAGATTGGTTGCAAAGTTTCACCAGCGCTGGCCAATCTACTTGAATACGCGGAGCACTTGGACTGCTATAAATTTTTGTTTTTTTTTTAACTTAAGCTTTCTATTTTAGCGTTTAAAGTGACCATTGGAAAGCCGATATTTATATATACATATATTATATAATATATTTACATATATTTTAATCAATAGCATTCACCATCACAATAACTTAACTTGTGTTATGCAAATGTGTTGTAACATGTCGGTTTTCCATTTTCTACTAAAGATTTGCTTTGATGCTCTGCATGAGTACTTTTAAACTTAAAATCCGTTGCCCATACGTCTAATAGGCCATTGCCCAGGCATTGCTAAAAAAAAATCCAGGAAAAATAACTCCAGCTCTTCCCAAATCAAGTCTCTGTCACCAAATGGGTCAGGTTCCGATGAAGATTCTGATCAACCCCATCTCTCTCTCTCTCTCTCTCTCTCTTTTGTTTCATATTCAGCGCTTGCTTGTGCACCGCCACATCATCTAAGTACAGACTGCAGCTTCAGAACGCTTGAACACGTGCTCACACAATCACACGCTTCTGCGCTTGGACCACAGAGTTATTATATACCCTGGAGCCCGAACGAGGTCAGGTGACCTGTGCCGATCGCAATGTTCGTCCGCCATTTTTCGTAGGTACGCGTCAACACTTGGAATTTGCGATTTCTTGTCAATTTTGTCTGCAAACTTGATTATTTAGGAGAGAGAATGTGTTTGGTCGTCTTGATGTTCATTGCTTACGAGTTGTTGCGTTTTCTGGAAATGAATTTCGAATGCTGAGCTAACTATAAGGAATTCCTTCATGCTATCGATGACTTGTTCCACTAATTTGCAAAGATACAGATTTGTGCTGTATAGTGTATGGATGTGATGCAATGGAGCCTCAAAAGGCTCTTCGACCACAAATGGGAATATTTTTCCCATTGTTTCTTGGTTGAAAGTTTCTCTTGTTTTTTTGTTTTTGTTTAATATCGCTCTGTTATTAAGTCTCACGAGTTTCAAGTCGCACGATTGATGCCAAAAGGCTTTATCAAAGTCTTTGTTGAAATTCTGATGTTTATTTAAAACGTATCTTCGGTGAAGGGAGATCCAAAATAAGTAAAGCTGTATTTTCCAGTTCTTTTCGGAATGACACTGACATGCTGTCTGAGTGGATTTCCGACAACAGCAGAATAAAGGGGATGGGCAGCCGTTGCAGCCATGCAGTGCATACTTTGTCAAAATGTACTTCTTTCAGGGGCTGGGTAAACCAATGCTGCAACAAGATGCAGTACGGGGTCTCTAGTTACTAGTTATGAGCGGTCCAGCTTTTCCAGGTGAGTCAGCTCGTTTGACTCCGCTCACTAAAAAGAGCTGGCGCTTTCGGATCGCAAAGTTAACTCATAATCAAAACTCATACTCAAAACTCTTTAACTCATTATCGCTGTAAGACTGACTTGGAGTATCATTGGCTTGACACAATACTGATTGCATTATTTAATGAGACATACATACCATGCCTCTCAATTTTCAAAAATATGCTTGGGGTTAGTTATTCACAAAAGGAATACCATTAAACGTATGTATGTAACTCTTCCAAGCGGACGAATAATAAGCGTTTCGGCGAATACCATGTGAATACCGTGTGACATGGGCCATATATTCCGAATTTGTTGAAACTTGCGTCAGTTCTGGTAACCAAACCTTTAGAAAAATAAAATTGCCCGTAATTTTTCTGCACGAAATTCTTTGGTTTCCAATAAGTGTGTGCTGATGCGAAAGGTTGCTCTTTGTTAACAACTGATGTAACTCCTAAAAGTATCGTCTATTGTTCTCACAGCGTCTTTTGAAGTGGGTTTGCCTTTGTTCCTAGCATGTGTTGTTTCTGAGAAATGTCACTTTTTGCAATACCACCACAAGTTCCAAAAGTGCAGCTAAGGGCTAAATAACAATTTCCTCAATTCATAAAAACGTCAACAAAAAGTTCACTAGCTTAACAGCCTAAGGGAAGTCATATCTAGTAATAAAGAAAAGTACATAGCTGAAAGGATTAAACTGGTCCTCCTTTCTCACCTTTTTATTGCGCTATGAACATCACTAGTTATTTAATGAGTAACTAGTATGAGCACACAACATTCTGGCATTATTTGTATTTTATGAGAGATGTGCTTAAAAAAAAAAGCAAGATCTCTCACTTTCGAGAGGTTTCTTCTCTCAGTTATTATTCTCTTTTCTCCCAATGCGCTCCTGTGGAAGTATTCCATAGCTGCTTTAACTTCGTCAAAAGTAAGCGTCATCGTCTTCAGCATCTCTCATGATCAGGTTGATTGTGTGGGGAAGAAAAGGATGATCGGTTGGTTATGTTAGCAGCATTGCCAGTAATACAACAGGCTTCTGCTTGCCATTCTTTTGCCACGCTCAACAGTGACTTTGCCAATTCTTCGACGTCTGTCGTTCTCTGAACGCAAAGCTGTCTAGACGGCAGCTGAAGTGAATATGTTATGTAATTGTTTACATAGAATTCACACTTTTACTATACTCTCTGAAGGCTCGGTTCTCCACGATTGAAAATGGCTGGAAATCGGTCGCAAACATTATCGCCAATGCCATATCAATCGACTAGGCCGGCGTGATTGAGCGGATGAACTTCCAACCCCTGCGGTGCTGACTCCAAATCCTCTACCGCTAACACTAGCAGGAATGCTACTTTGTTGAGGCTCCGCTACCTTCATATTTGCTTGCACGGTTCGCATGTGGCGGTGCAAGTGGTGCATGCCGTGTGGCGTGCACTAGGGAGAATAGACTGTGACGCAACCAGACAGCCGTTCAGGGATGAGAATGCGCGTGGCTGCCTCGAGGCTTACATAATTCTGATTTGTCTGATGCTCACAGAAATGATGGTCTATTGTTTTAAATAAAGTCAATGGCCTTGATTACATCAGTATTTAGTTTATATATTCTAAATTTAAAAAATAAAGAGTCTGGTCTTCACATTTGTGAGTCGGCTCTTGTCGTTGGCGTCAAAGAGTCAGCTCTTAGAGCAAGCTTGTTCGCGAACGAACCATCACCAGTTAGTACAATCGCCTCTATGGCAAGGACGCACACAGGAACGCACTTGCAAAACATCGACTGCACAATGAAAAGCCACGTATTTTCAAAATTTGCTCCTCGACTGCTTGTTTCGAAAATCCTTCAACCCGAAAACATTCACTTGAAACGCCCTGACCACCTTGCTGCAGATTTATCTTGTGTTTCATCTATCGACAAACGTAAGGAACAAATTCTTAAAAGCTTTCTAAATTAAAAAAGAAAGGTACTGATTCGGGGACAGGTCAGAACTGGACATTCTGACGCTCTTCACTCCACTTTTTAAGTCAGAAATATCGGAAGACTAATCTGAAGGTCCGCGTAATGAACTAGACTCCGGTATCCCGAAGTCGACCTTCCCCGTTTTATCGGTCATTATTGCGCGGATTTCGGAAGCGCCGATCTCCCACGTGACGATCAAGAAGTCTCCAAGCGGCGGGTTGAATAGACTCGGAGTCACTGTTTCCACTGAATCGTCTCTTTAAAATTAATCGCAACCCCCACGTGACAGTCGGTGACGTCTAACTCGGGGAAATCCTCGTATTTTTATTTGCTTTCCGAATGCCTGCCTTAATTATCTACGATCCGGCCATCTAAAAATAATGCGGCAATCCATGCAGCTTGCTTGTGTAAAGTTAATTGTGTTTCCGCAGCACATCATAGCGATGCCGACGATTTGCTTACTTTCGCAAGCAGGCCATGGTGACTGTTGTCTGATTACGTGCAGGCAGGCCTGGGATTGCGCGTGGGAAGGATAGCTGTCTGTTAGCGTCAAGTCCACCTCCACGACGAAACTCTTCTCAAATGGTAAGAGACGTGACGCTGGTAAGTAGCAGAAACTGCCGTATTGAATTCTTCGAAGCATTTTGATTGAGTTAATTAGTTTGATAGTTTATTCGAAGCATTTTGATTGAGTTAATTTGTTTGAAAGTTTATTTGAGGCATTTTGATTGAGGTAATTAGTTTGATAGTTTATTCCGTAGGGTAGTGAGTTTAGACATCGAGTCTGATGTTGATGAAGCGATTTTGAATTGCTCTCTAAATCTTCGGCTGCTCCTCGCTTGATGGAAATTCCTCTTTACGGATTGCCTTGAAGTTTCTTTCTTAAGTAGAATCGCTTTTCAAGCGATCTCATATTCGTGTGCCCGTAGCATTGGAAAGCCATGTTCGTATCGTGTTTAACTTTTATGAGGATACAGATTTTTGCGTATCGCGCTTTGGTTTGCAATTAATGCATGTAAACAAATGTCCAGCCATGCTGAACGCGTTGCTGGCTGAAAACGATTTTATATGAACGGACCGCGGGATGTCGGAACAATTCTTCTGTTTTTGACACGGCAAAACCTTACAGGTGAAACTTAACGTCCAATCTAATTAAAAACGTTACATGTAACTTAATAAAAAACTTGAAATAAGGTTGAAAACGTTCGAAGTGGTTGTTCGTTCAGTAATTCGACTAGCGATGCTTGTTTGATAGCAGAAGAGTAGCAGCCCTCATTCGCAGGGTCTGGAAGCATTTTTTTCCGTCAGTCGAAATGCGGATAAGAAAGCTTTTTTGGGCAGATTGAGGTAGTGCCCATTCTACTCCATCCTGAGCACTGGTTGGAGAGCAAGACAGAGTCCAGGAGAAAATTGTATTGGAACGGAGAAAATAGGTCGATGCCACGTAATTTTAAGGCTTTCATGACCGACCCTACATTTAATGTAATTGTTGTTGTATGGTTTAGCTACCTGCGCGGATGTAAGTAAATTCGGTGTAATATGGCATACGAACTTCAATAGACTCCTGATGTCTGGAGATGTTGAATCAAATCCAGCAGCTAAATTGCATTGATTGGATGTCTTCTTCTTTTTTCACTGGAATTTAAACAGAATTGTAACTGATAATTTTTTCGCGTTCCTCTTATTCACAGCTACTCCAGTCTTCGCAATATCGATATCGCTGCTGGGAATCTCTCTTAGATAGCGATGTAGCAGTATATGAGAATGTCTTGTCTATTCCTGGGTACTTCATGAACAGATATGATAACCCAATAACTGCAAAAGAGGTGGAGTACGTCTCTACTACAAGGAATTCTTGCCTATAGGACGCTGAGTTGACTTGGAATTCTCCGAATCTGTTGTAAGCGAGATTAAGCTGTGCAATAAGACGATTTTCTTTGCATCAGTATACCGCTCCCCTACCCGAACTAACGATCAGTTTCGAAAATTAACAACAACTATTGAGGCCACAATAAACTTTATAAACCTGATATATTAACATCAGACATTACCGGTAGGCGCAACAGGTGATGGGACTTAGATATGTCGAATCCGGATGGAGAGTCTTTAAAAGAGTCAACGGAAGGAAATCTCAGCCAGCATTATGTGTCGAATCTGGCATAGATCCATCCCTTGATTGTGCTTGTTTCACCATGAGATCATTTATGAGAAATTGAACATCAATGTTCAGCGTACGCCAGACTACACGCGCAGAGTATGGTCGTGCAGACCAAATTAAAATGAGGGCTAACCTGAAGACCCTTAACTGGGAAAAAGGAAATTGATTTAAATTTTTTGTTGTTGGTTGGTTGTTTTTTGTTATGTTGTTTGATTGGTTGGTTGGTTAATTGGTTGTTTGGTTGGTTGGCTGGTTGGCGGGTTGGTTGGCTGGCTGGTTGGTTGGTTGGTTGGTTGGTTGGTTGGTTAGTTGGTTGGTTGGTTGGTTGGTTGGTTGGTTGGTTGGTTGGTT